>JAQIXX010001049.1:0-40327 GCA_034700605.1 Willowsia nigromaculata
CAAGATAGTATGTGTATTGAGGAGATTAAAATTTGGTGCATTTTCACATAATTATAATATCTAAACAGACATAACTTGGCAAGATAAATAATTTAGCTGAAGAGGAATTTCTTTAAACTATCGTAAGCATGGTCATGTATTGACTTTATTAAAAGTAGACTTTCCACTTTTCATTATCATGTGTATTAAAATAGTCAAGAAAGCTTTACTTTGATATTTATGCATGTACGTATTGACAAGTATATGGAAATGTTACTTTAAATGTGTTTAGTGTTGGTATTTAAGTTAATGTTAAAGGAAGCCTGTCCAGTATAAACTAATTAAGAGATTTTAAAGTCTAGACATGTTGCACTAGACAATTTAAATATGTTTATCAAGACAGGTACATTCAGGTATAGGTTAGGTTAGAACTAAAGGTTTTAATACCATCATGTTAGTGATTTAAGTGAATAAAGTGATGCACTTACATGTTTGTAGGATTTATTTCGGCATTTGTGAACCAAAATTGTTACTCGGGTTAATAATGGTTGAGATAATTCAAACTATTGTTTAGAGTAGTCGTTTGATGAATTGGTTGCAAGAAATTAATGCACTTTTGTAACAAGATAGTATGTGTATTGAGGAGATTAAAATTTGGTGCATTTTCACATAATTATAATATCTAAACAGACATAACTTTGCAAGATAAATAATTTAGCTGAAGAAGAATTTCTTTAAACTATCGTAAGCATGGTCATGTATTGACTTTATTAAAGGTAGACTTTCCACTTTACATTATCATGTGTATTAAAATAGTCAAGAAAGCTTTACTTGGATATCTACGAATGTATGTAAAGACAAATTATTGGAAATCACAGTTTAAGTTCGTTTGGTTTTGGTATGCATTTAAAAGTGAAGGCAAGACTCCTTAATTTGAACCAATCAAGACGTTTTTTAAAAGGTTAGAAATATTTAATTTGACCTATCATGAATGCATGTAAAAGCAGATGTATTAAAATAAAACTTACAACAGGTTAGGTGTTGGTATTGATATCAATGTTTAAGGAAGGCTGCTTAATTTGAACCTATTAAGACATTTTTTAAAAGGTTAGAAATATTTAGCTCTGTAAAATGCCAAGTAGATTACCGTGGATACTTTGCTTGAATATTTATTTTAATCCAGGAATTCATATCGTTCAGGTTAGGTTAGAACTTTCGTTGGTTAGGTAGGTAACCATAGCTACAGTCATATTTGAAAATATTGTTTGCATAGCAACAGCATCATCTTATGGTTGGTGGGATCAGGTGGTATTTGCTAGCTTATTCATTCTGGTGAAGCATCAAATAATATATATATATAGCTCATGGAAATTGTGGCCCAAATACGACCAGGCTCATAATGAACCACAAAAAGAGTAGAAATATCTGGATTTAAAATGTTGTATAAGATGACAATTGTGTTTGGACTAGGAATTATATTTTGTACCTTGAGAATATTATCACTTTGAGTCCAAGTACTTTTTTCTGTATTTAGCTTTGAGAAGAAAAAAAATTACCGTTAAAATGACGATATTGTAATTTTATTAAAATTCCCATACCATTACCAACACATCAAGAAGTTAAATATTTGGACTATTCAACAAGGGCTGAATTTTTGTGATAGGACGGGTTAAGTTTGTGATTGGGTAAATTTTAGATACTAGGGCTTTAAAAATTAGAGTACTTGGACACAATGTCGCCATGGAAATTCGATTAAAAAATGTATTGCATGCATGATGAAATATTTTTTAAAGTCAAGTTTCAGCTGGAGAATATTGGATAGTTTTGGTTTTAAAACATGAAACGGACGAAGGGAGACTTATGGACGGCCTAAATTCACAACATGAAACATCGTGCCCAGATGGATATTAAAGTCACAGCGTAGAAGTAGCTGCAATGGCCACCTTGTCATCGTAGTGAATTACGTCGCCTGAATCTGCTGACCAAAAGAATACGTCGCGATCCTCCGGTATCACTGTAGACATTGCAGGTTGAGGTGAGTGGACGGTAAGAGACATGGACACTCAACGCATTGATGTTGATGGAGAGGTTGAGTGTAAAAGATGCAGCAGTCTCGAGTCAAGAGATAAAATCAGAGAATCCGCCATTCTATTGTGAAAAGTGTGACCCTTGACCGATCGACAAGGAGGAGTCCATGAATTCTTAGCACGGCACAACGGAAAAGCAACACTTTATCACTTTGAGCGGCAAGATGATTCCATGATAAGGAGAAGTAGTTAATTGACCATCGTATAAAACTGCAGGGATATTAGTTCCAAAAAACCATATAATATGAATAGTGAAGCATTATTAGTTAATGAAATTAAGTATTTTGGTAAGGTTAGAACTAAAGGTTAGGATGTTTGTGATTAAAGTGATGCACTTGGGTAACAAGATATTTTGTGATTTGGTAAGATTAAAATTTGATGCATTAGCATATAATTTAAATATCTAAACAGACATAGTTTGGCAAGATAAATAATTTAGCTGAAGAGGAATTTCTTTAAACTATTGTAAGCATGGTCAAGTTTCGACTTTGTTAAAACTAGACTATTCAGTTTACATTATCATGTGTATTAAAATAGTCAAGAAAGCTTTACTTTGAAATTTATGCATGTACGTATTGACAAGTATATGGAATTGTAACTTAAATGTGTTTAGTGTTGGTATTCAAGTTAATGTTAAAGGAAGCCTGCCCAGTATAAACTAATTTAGAGATTTAAAAGTTTATACATGTTGCGATACGCAATTCAAGAATGTATGTATTGACAAGTATTTGGAAATGGTAATTTAAAAGTGTTTAGTGTTGGTATTTAAGTTAATGTTAAAGGAAGGCTGCCCAGTATAAAGTAATTTAGAGATTTAAAAGTTTATACATGTTGCAATACACAATTCAAGAATGTATGTATGGACATATACATTCAAGTATAGGTTAGGTTAGAAGTAATGGTTAGGATGTTAGTGATTAAAGAGATGTACTAAGGTAACAAGATGTTTTGTAATTTAAGGAGAATAAAATTTGATGCATAAGCATATTATTTAAATATGTAAACAGGCACAACTTGGCAAGATAAATAATTTAGCTGAAGAGGAATTTCTTTAAACTATTGTAAGCATGGTCATTAATGGTTTAAAAGAGTAGCTTAGTTTCGGTAAATAAGAGTTTCTTGAGCTTTATAATTTTGTAATACTTGAAAATGCTGTCACTATATGGTTACTTATAGGAGCATATACATTTCCATGTAAAGTGAAAGGTTTGTTTTATTTGGATAATTTATGGTCTGTTGGTTTGCTTCCTTTTTTTCCTTTTTGGGTATTCCTTTGCTTCAAGCTGATTAAAGACCCCCATAAATTACATGTAAAGAGATGGAGGATGGCTGGTAGTTTGTGAGGGTTGGTAGTCTCCTCGAGTGTGTGTGGGTGAGGGTTTGTGTTTATGGGTGTGTGTGTATATGGGTGTATGTGTGTGTATGGGTGTATGCATGTGTGTGTATGTGTGTATGTGTGTGAGACCTTTTTTGTGTCGTTCCTCTACAGGGATACCAGGGTTGCTGGCATCTGCTAATCAAAAGAATACGCCGGCGTCCCCTGGTATCCCTGTAGCTATTGCAGGTTGAGGTGAGTGGGCGGTAAGAGACCCGTCTCTTACCGTCCACTAATGGAGGTGTCCATGACACTCATTTTTTTGCCAAGTTATTTTTTCCACGGTAATAAATTGCCGTGGCAAGAAACATGACATTTTTTGGCCAAGTTATATCTACCACCTTAGATTATAGCAATAGAGAGGAAAAACCGGCAATGGCAGTTGAGCTTGTCAAAAAAGCGTACGCAATCGCTTCAAATGTAAAAACGGACAGCATTATAGGATTGTGATTGTAATGAACACACAATGATAATAATAATGACACTAAAAAATACAATCATATGTGGACTTGTTATTATTAATGGAATATTATTTTGTACTTGGATCTTTAGCTATTTTAGCATTTCGTCAAAAAAATTACTCTAAAAACGTACAAGTAAATACCCATAGAAACTACGCAGGTTCTTTATTTTAGAAATATTATACTTATTCCTATAGCAGAAAAGGTTTGGAGTGGGAATTTTTTCTTTACTTGACACTGAATAAGTTTTTCATGAAACGTCGCAGAGTTTGTTTATGTCAAAATCTGGACAAAGAAACACCAAAATGTTACAGAACACACACCTCGGAATCCGTTGATCTCGGAAGCTGAATACCGCTCAAATATTTTGATACCAGGTAAACCCAGTCTATACTTTGAGAGAACTTTACAATACCGCAAAAAACCGCCTTGAAAATGTCATGATAAATTCGGCATGGCTGCACATAAATTGGTTTAGTTTAAGACAGGCCACCAAGCAGCTTTAACGTATTTTCTTGCTTTGAAAATAACTACATATATATATATATACCGTCAATAACGGAACAAGTTTCCAAGTTTAGTTTTGTGTATAGAAAACATTGTTCAAATTTAAAGTGCTTCTGCTATAAACATACGAGGTTAAAAAAATTTTAAAATACAAAACAAAAATTCATTAAGACTTGTGATATACTCAACACCGCTAAAAATTGGATAGAATAAAATAAAATACGAAGTAAGTTGAGGCTGTTTAAATCAAATTAAATGTTTTATTCCACAAAGTTTGGTTGATTTGCAAGAAAAACTAATAGTAACAATAATTTTGCAACCATGTAATAAGCTTTTGGACATATGTACAGGACTATAATTAAAGTATGTATATTTCTTTTTTGAATCTTTTACAGAAAATGGGAAGATTTGCCACTGTTGTCCTTGTTCTTCTTTTAACTCTGATTGGCTATTCTGCTGCACATCAAAGTCCTGTCGGCTCTACGGATTTTAATTTGTTGGAAAATATAGACGTTTTTTTGGATTTAATTATTGTGTGTTTGTGCATATATGAATGCTTTTTTGATTGAATATTTTATGGAAAATGTAATTACAAAAGCTCCATCATGACATTATTACAGTTTTTATGTAGCAATTTTCCACTTAAAAATGGTGTTTTAATCAAATGTAAAAATATATTATTACTATTTAAAATAAATACAATCATTTATTGATTTGAAAATGTCTCATCAGTTGTTGCACAAGTACTATTGCATTGTGAATTCCATGAAAAACCAATGGAAACGAAGCTTAACGAATTATAACCGCTTACAAATGTACCTTGACAACCACAAAAATTTGTCTCGTGCGTGTGTATGTGCTTGTCAAAATAACGTTCAAAACAAAAAAATTAAAATGCCCATAATAGCTGACATGTGTCATTGAAAAGTCTTGAATATCTTGGTTTAAAGCATAATTTGTTCGTCGTGAATCTTTTCAGAGTTGAAATAAAACTCCGCCGAAAAGGTTGGGTTCAAGCCATCTATATAAGCTATAGGTTTGCTTGTGAGTGGTCATAGAAACTGAGTGAGTGGACTGCACGCAAGAAACAAGTCATATACAGTCAAATGTTTTTTGCATTAAAGCTCAATGTCCGCTGAAAATTCTG
Organism: Willowsia nigromaculata; assembly: GCA_034700605.1. Classification (NCBI taxonomy): domain Eukaryota; kingdom Metazoa; phylum Arthropoda; class Collembola; order Entomobryomorpha; family Entomobryidae; genus Willowsia; species Willowsia nigromaculata. The sequence continues at coordinate 5,557 of JAQIXX010001049.1, forward strand.
GTTTAAAGCAAATTTTGTTATACTTGTGAAACTTTTCAGAGTTGAAATAAAACTCCGCCCAAAAGTGGGTTTAAACCCACTATATAAGCCATACGTTTGCTTGTGAGTGGTTTAGTTTATCTCGACACTGCACGCAAGGAACAACCTTTCTGTCAAGTCATATACAGTCAAATATTTTTTGCATTAAAGCTCAATAACCGCTGAAAAGTCTATTTTAAAGTAAACTTTGTTACTTGTGAATCTTTTCAGAGTAGAAATAAAACTCCGCCCAAAAGTGAGTTTAAACCCACTATATAAGCCATACGTTTGGTTGTGAGTGGTTTAGTTTATCTCAAGACTGCAAGCAAGTCACATGTCCTAGTAGCAAGTTATATTTTCAAAAAATATTTTTAGTTTCCTTTGAGTTTTGACAAGTTTTTTTTAACAAATCTGGTTGTAATAATATCCAAATAACGTTAGTACCGCTGAGAAATACAAGTATCAGTTAAAAACGTTTATCAGAGTTAAACGTTTGCGAGTAATTTGTGGAGTTTGTGTTAGGTTTGTTGTATGACAGAAAAAAAACTTTAATACTTTTGCTTCAGATTTGTACAAATCGTTAGGCAAAATATTCCTATTTCAAGGGTATTTTGTGAGAACAGAGTAAAATAAGAGCCAGGGATTGATATTGAAATATTTACGGTAAGTTTGTAAAGTTTATTATTTAGTTTCTTTTTAAATGTTTGTGCTCTAGTTTTATTTCCTTTACAATTAAAAATGCAATAAGCTTTCTTTTATTTAACCTTTGTCCTTCCTTTACTTTTATCTTTTAAATTGTCATACATTTTCTGAAATTTAATTCATTTTTTGTGTTTTTCTGTGTTGATAGGAAATGGAAAAGCTTATCGTTTTCGTAATTTTCCATCTGTTGCCACTGATTAAGGCATTTACAACGAGTGAAACTCCAGTCATTTGGCGAGCGTCCGAGGATATAAAAGTTTGCGATGCTTTGGCAGTTACAAAACTGGCCATCACATTGGAGAATCCGTGCAAAGAGTTGACATCTGTAATGCCAAAGTACCTTTCAAGAAATTCTCTACTCAAGTGCAACATTGCGTACAAAAATGTGGCGAAGGAGTTGATTGATTTCTGCCCTAAAAAACCAAGAACCCGACGGGATACATTTTCGATAAATGTCAACGTTTTGGAACTAGACACTCTCGGTTTAAAAAACTATGCAAGTACGTTCAAGGGTCAATTGCGTTATAAACTTGCCAAGAAGTTGAAAGTAATAAAGCAAGCAAAACAAGAATGGGAAGCTGGAATGATCAGCCAAACCCTGTTTGATATATTTGACTTTACTTTACCCAATGGAAATTTGTGCCCGTTTCATCTTGCCAGACCAGTGGACTGCTTTTTCAACGAAGAAGAAGATGACTCTCCTGCAAAGTTGACACTGATCATAAACACGCCAACGGTAACAACCAACTTTGTGGCAATGGAAGCAAACGCATTTGATATGCTGGTTGAAAAGGATGGTAAAATATGTACCGCTAGTTATTCTGGCCCTAATACTGCGGTAATGTCACGAAGCGAAGGTTGTCATTTAGAAGAGTCTGAAATTATTATGAAGAAAGATGAGCTAGGATTTATGACAATTAGGACTCCCGGCAAATGCCAGACTAAAGCTCTAGAGCCAAAAAGTTTGTACAAGATTTCCAGCTGCAAGCCCAAAAATGAAGTACATGTTGTGGATTTTGCGCAGTTTGGGGTTTTTAACAATATGGTTTATATGTACTGCCCAAGATCAACTATACACTTTCGTGGGTATAAGCAATTGTGTTCTGAAAGTGTCATGATCATATCGCGTTCAGAACTCCCATTCAATTTAAGCAAAGATGGTGAAATGTTTCGTCGTCCGAAATTTGGAGTCAAAAAACAGCCTCACAATAGTCTTTACAAATATGAGCGACAACAACTGTGAGTGATTGTAAGTAGGTAATTTATATTTTGTAGTTTAAAATTGTCATGGCGACATGGAAGCTAAAAACAAAATGTGTATAGATTTCAAAATCTTTTACTTAATACACCAAACACTCAACTCTATTGTAATTTTAAAAAAACCAATTATATTTGTAAACACAATTGAAAGTTTAAAAAAAAACTGTCGCGTTAATAAAATATTAGTTTAGCTATTAGCTAAAGCAGACATTATTATCATAAATTGGCACAGTTTCATTAAAAAAATATGCATACATTTTGAAGCGTAAAATAAATTGGCAATATGTTTGAATTTAAAAGCATCACAAACTGTTTTAAATGTAAATATACACAGCTAAAATAAATTGTCATGACTTGAAGGTGTACATTAATAGGCCTGTTAATTAACGTTTAAATAGTGTAGTTTTTTAAGCAGTACTTTTTGATAAACACCTTAATTAAGAAATCATTCAAATAATTTTGGAGTGTGCAGTCATAGTAGAAAAAATTCTTCATTTATTGATGCCAAAATGGTTCATCGGCTTTAGCATTTTGTTTCAAGTCGTTTTTGTAAAAATTTAAGTCTTTTGTAAGTTTTTGCGAAAATCTAAAGGTTAATATCCTAATTTTTTAACTTGTAAACCTAAAGTAAAGCAATGCTGATATTCTTTCAAATAAAAAACCGCCTGAAATACAAAGAAACAGAATCATGACCGCAAATTACTTGAACAAAACCGCTGTAAATGAGTTGCGCTCAATTGAAGCATAACCTTGCTGCATAAGTTAATTTTATACGTTTGTGCTTGAAAGAAATCCGCTCGAAACCTAAGGTTTATACCGTATCAAAGTCGGAGAGAGCGTGTCAATATAAGTGCATGTTTGTGCTTGGGATACTTTAGTTGTAGAATTGACGGCAAGAAGCAGGTTAGATATCTCTCTCTCTCTCTTCTGCCAAGTGAAATACCGCTGGGTTGTTTATGAACTTAAAGTCTTTAGTTTTCAATACTGTCCAAATTAAGCAATACCGCTTTAAAGTCAATATCGTTTAAATTTTAATCAAATAAGCCTTTCTCTGTGTGAGTACGCTTTTATTTTGGAGTCTGGTGGGTTTGTTTTAACTTACGTTTGAGGAACTCATTTATTTACGGTAAGTTGGTTTTGTGTTTATTTTCCTTCTTTTCTGCAAATATTTGGGTTTTAGTTTAGGAGAAACCAAATATTCTTTCGTGAGTTTCACTGTCAACATTTGAAAATTTGGGTTGACTTTACTGATAGACTTTAAAAGGAACTGATATTTTTTTTAAGTAAGTGTTTTGTCTATTTGTTGTTTTACTTTTTCTCAGGAAATGGAAAGACTAATAATTGTCGCAATTCTCCACCTTTTACCATTAGTTGACGCCCTTTCAACTAGCTCAAATCCCATCATTTGGCAAGTGTCTGATGAGAAGGTGTTTGATGCTAATGTTGTTAGGGAAATTGATATGACATTAGTGAATCCTTGTGATCAATTGGCATCTGTATCGGAAATTGACTTGCAATTTAAAGCCGCTTGCCAATATTTCTACAAAGATGTTGAAATGGAATTGGGACACTGGTGCCCCAGATTGCACAAAAACTATCGTTTCCGACGCGACATGCTTTCCGTAAATGTCAATATTTTGGAACCAGTGACCAGAGGGATTAAAGACTTGTCAACTTCAAACAAAGAACATCAGCTTATTCACTTTATCAAAATGATGCATGAAATTAATCAAGCAAAACGGGATTGGAACAGAGGAGTTGTAAGCACAGCCCTATTTGATGTAGTTGGCTTCAACTTACCATGTGAAAACTTTTGCCCTCTACACTTGATGAAACCCATTGAATGCTCTTTTACAAGACAATATGGTGACTCTCCTGCTAAATTGACACTGCGCATTAACACACCAACAGAAAATATGGACTATGTGGCAATGAAAGTGAATGCATTTAATCTGGCTGTTGAAAAAGATGATCAGATTTGCACAGCCAAGTATTTTGGCCCTGAAACTATTGTGTTGTCAAGAAGCAAAGGTTGTCTGCTGGAAAACTCCAAAATAACAAGAAATGAGCAGGGATACCTTACAATAGAGACTTTAGGGAAATGTCAGGCTCCGGTTCCAACGCCAAAGAGTTTATACAATATTACAAGTTGCAAAGCGAAAAATGAAGCAAATGTGGGAGATTTTGTTCAGGTTGGGTTTTTAAACAACAAGATTTATGTTTACTGTCCAAAGTCAACTATAAAAATTTCTGGAGAAAAACATGTCTGTTCTGATAATGTAATGATTTTGCCGTATTCTGAACTCCCAATATTGCTAAACGAGGATGATGAGAAATTTCAAAGTCAGAATTTTGCACTCAAAAAACAAGCCGAAAATGATCTTTACAAATTAGAGCGACAATAAAAAACTCTCACCAGGTTGGTCAAGTTTTTCATGTGGACTTGTTGCATTTGAATTGTCTTTGTATCTCAATCAATAATTTTTACAAATCATTGGGTTTGGCTATTCCTATGGATTTTGAACCTTACATATGGTGCTTTGTATAGTAAAATCTGATTTAGTTATCGTTCGGTAATAATGATTGTTTGATAAATATAGGAAGAAGGTTAAAGAATAAAATTGTTTACGAATTGAATTATATATGTTTTCATTTTATTTGTGCCCTAATAATTGACTTTGAAATAAATTAAATCATTACATGACTTATTTGACTTGCATTAATTAGGATTTGGAGCATTATTTCATTAATTCATTCAAAAATATTTCACGAATTTTCCTGCAATTTGGTTAGGAATAGAAATTATCATACTATCTGCATGCAGTAAAATACTTGTTTGAGCTAAATTGCCATGACGTTTAAATGCCAGCAAATCAGCCCAAAAATTATAACCGCTTAATTTTGTGAAACAGCAGTAGAAAATTCCGTTAAAACTATCAGCATTTCAAAGCATCCCAAAGTGTTTAAATGTAAATTATAAATGGCTAGAAATTATTGTCATGACTTGGTATAATATTACATTTTGTATTCAAAGTTTCCATTAAACTACAGTTTTGAAGGTGTACATTAAAAATCGTTTAAAGGTTGGGTTATATAGCCTTTTCCTAAAATCAAACAAACATTTAAAGTAGAAAAAATTCTTCATTTATTGATGCCAAAATGGTTCATCGGCTTTAACATTTTGTTTCAAGTTATTTTGGTAATAAAAAAATGTTAAAATTAAATTTTGTTCTTGTAATTTCAAGTTGTATGGTTTAAATGACGAAAATGCAAAAAAACTTACACCAAGTCAAAGACATTTATGATTAAAAAGCTTATGGTTATTATCTCATTATTTATAAGCGGTTTTTTTGTAAACGTAAAGTAAAACAGTGCTGATATTTTTTCCAAAAAATCTGCTGCTTTAATGTGCTGCTACTACTATAAATGAAAAACCGCCGGAAACACAAGAAAATAGTATCATGACCGCAAACTACTTGAACAAAACCGCTCTAAATGAGTTTTGTTCAATTGAAGCATAACCTTGCTGCAAAAGTTATGTTTCTGCTTAAAACAAAGCCGCCTGAAACCTAGGGTTAAAATACCGTATCAAAGTCTGAGAGATTCTGAGTCAATATAAGTGCATGTTTGTGCTTGGGATTCTTTAGTTGTAGAATTGACGGCAAGAAGCAGGTTAGATATCTCTCTTTTCTGCCAAGTGAAATACCGCAGGGTTGTTTACGAACTTAACGTCGTTGGTTTTCAATACTATCCAAATTAAACACTACCGCTTAAAACTCGATATCACTTTTAAAATTTAATCAAAGTCGTTCCCTCTGTGTGTGTACGCTTTTATTTTGGAGTCTGCTAACCTTTACACTTACGTTTACGGAATTCATTTAATTACGGTAAGTTAAGTTTGCTGTTAAACCAAATATTCTTTAAGACGTGAGGTTTACTGCCCAAATTTGAAATATATACCTTTGAATTAACTGATAGACTTTAAAAGGAATTGATATTTTTTTTAAAGTAAATGCTTTGTTCATTTGTGGGTTTTTACTTTTTCAGAGAAAATGGAAAGGATGATAATTGTCGCAATTCTCCACCTTTTACCATTAGTTGACGCCCTTTCAACTAGCTCAAGTCCAATCAGTTGGCAAGTGTCTGATAAGAAGGTGTTTGATGCTAATGTTGTTACGGAAATTGACATTACATTAGTGAATCCTTGTGATCAATTGGCATTGCAAATAGACTTGAGTACTCTAATCAACTGTCGCAGTTTCTACAAACTAATGGAGTATGAACTGAATGATTGGTGCGCTGGAAGTGAAAAAAAATATCGAACCCGACGGGGTATATTTTCACAAAATGTCAATATTTTGGAAAAGGATATTCCAGGATTTAACAACATTGCAAGGGCGAATAAAGGACTTTTGCCTATTAAAATGATCGAGACAATGATCGCAATAAAGCAAGCAAAACGGGATTGGAACAAAGGAGTTGTCAGCAAAACGCTATTGGAGTTATTTGATTTTACCTTACCCTGTGAAAACAAGTGTCCTTTGCATTTAACTGAACCACTGGAGTGCTCATACAAGAAAAAAGATGATGATTCTCCTGCTAAAATCGCACTGCGCATTAACACACCAACAGAAAATATGGACTATGTGGCAATGGAAGTAAATGATATTAATATGGCAGTTGAAAAAGATGATCAAATATGCGCAGCCAAGTATTTTGGTCCTGAAACTATTGTGTTGTCAAGAAGCAAGGGTTGTCAGCTTGAAAACTCCAAAATAACAAGAAATGAGCAGGGATACCTTACAATAGAGACTTCAGGGGAATGTAAGGCTCCGGTTCCAATTCCAAAAAATTTATACAATATTACAAGTTGCAAAGCAAAAAATTAAGCAAATGTGGGAGATTTTGTTCAGATTGGGTTTTTAAACAACAAGTTTTTTGTAAGCCTCTTCTGATAATGTAATTAATATTTAGCGTTCAGAAATCACTGAAAATGATGTTTACAAGTTAATATAAGTTTTTAAAAATTTTTTATTGGTTGTCTGTTTATTTACTTATTTTACAATAAATAACTTTGCTAATAATATATCTATAGTACCAATCTGGCTCTAAACAAATATATGTATTGATTATGAAATAAAACTTTTTGCTAACATTTTTTCCTTCAGATTGTGGACGGATTCTCTTGGTGTAATAATTATTTGTAATTTCAATATTGTAGTATTTTATGCTCATATAATTCAAGACCTACTGTTAATTAAAGTTGAAGGTTGGTTGAAAAAATACTAGTATATGCGTAACTAACATAATGAATGAATTTTTATACCGCATCAGACAATTCAAGGCACACAGAATAGCAGAACTTTGCTAAAACTAGACGTTTGATGAAAAAGCGCTTGGAAATAAATGATTTTTTTGGAAGCACAAATACGTTTTTACATTTGGCATGTCATTTTAAGCTTGCATATACATTTGTATTTTGAAGGTTGGTTTAGGTAGGGTTTTGGTTTACGCCAGACTTTAAATTCAATTGTAAAGTAAACCAAGAAATATTTTGATTGAGACTTTTTTAAACACCATGTCTGGGTTCTTTCAGGAATAAATGCTTTTAAACAAAATATATATATATTTGGACAAGAATTTTCATTTTGTTTAATGAGCTCTTACTTGGACTAAAATCTTTCCAGTTTGGTTTGTTTTTAAAAAGCTTTGAATATTTGGATTAGGAAAACAAAGTTAGAGAGTAGTTAGAGAGACTTGGACTAGTTGGACTTGGATATATTTGAAATTTGGCTATTATGAAAAATGGTGGAATGCTTGAGAGTATAATTGTATAATTTAGTTTAAAAATTTCAATTTTTCTTAAGCTCCCGATATATCAGAAAATTAGGCTTGATATAAATATTTTGTGCCAAAGATGTAAAGCAAGCATTCATTCACTTTTATCAAACAGCAAGAAATATGCTACGTTTTAAGCCATTACATTCATGTTTGGTGTATTTGCTGAAGGCTGAACCAGCATTCTAGGATTTGTATGTATAGTAAAATGAGCTCTGAATGAAATTGATTTTTAAATGGAATATAATTAATAATAATAATAATAATAATAATAATAATAGTTTCCTTTTGGTAACCATGTGATATGAATGATGTATTAGCTAGGGTTTTATAACATTGCAGGGAAGGAGGAACTTGTATCAACTCTGGTGTTTCTTGCGCTGCCAAGGAGAGAAACGTACTTTAAAATATTTTACATTTATTTTGTACTGTTTTGGTTAAACAAGAAATTACCACTTTTTTGGTCAAGACCATGTAAAGATTTTAAAAATCTTGTTTCTCTGTGCTTATTTTTTAAAGAATAAACAAATAAGCACAGAAAAAAAAGTTGACACAAATAAATTTGCCGTAAACATTGGTATAAACAATTTAGTTCTTTGTTTGTTTGCATGCAAAATTGTATTTGGAATCATCAGGAATCAGAGAAAATTTTGATTGACCGTGTGATATGAACCAGTAGACACTTAAATTTATTATGCTAACAAATATATCTATTGGAATATTTGGCTGTCATTAAATTTTGATTTATCCAGGAAAATATGTATACATATATATTTACAAATGTTAAGGATAACCAAGATAGATAAGGAGCAAATGTTTGGGTTAACAAGTAAAAACTCCTAAATTTTGAGGAGTATTTAAGCTCGTTTATATCCGATTGGTAGAGAGGGCGTTTTTTAAATATCTTAACGTTGGTTAAACTGCTGTATTTAAAGAGAGCTTTAAAATAATTTTTTTTTTTGCACGTAGGAACATTTTGGAATGGTTGGGTTGTCTTTTGACACTTTGTATTTACATTTGAAAGACATATTTCATTTACAAAGACTCATTGAAACTAGCTGCAAGAAAATATATATGCGCCTATAACAGAAATTTGTTTATATATTTATATGTTTGAAACAAGAAATTTGTAGTTGGCTTGAGATGGGAAATTTTTAATTTTAGAGTAATAAATGGAGTATTACTCTATTGTTTCCATTGTGATTTCTGTAAAGAGTGTTGTTGTTCCAAGGAGAAAATTTAATGTAAAAACGTTTGATTTGGTTAATTTAATCATAATGCATAACTATTATTCAAGGTCATATATTACGTTTGAGAATTACAATTAAAATTTTTCCACGTTTATTAGAACGACAGTAATAATTCATTTCACAGGGGTACTTGAAATAAAATTTAATTTTTCATAAAGTCAACTCTTATAAACTAACGCATCAATTTGATTTTAGTGAATATATACAAAGTTGAAAAGAAACTTTACTAGTTTACTGAATTTTGTTACGTGACAAAGACTGCTGAACCAACTAAATTCATTACATTATCTTTCCTCAAAGTCAAAACTTGTCAGTCTACATTCTCACCGGTATACCACAAGTTTTTGAAGAATATATTTATGATTGATTGAATACATTTCACTAGAATATAATTACAACAGTACTTTATGTACAAAATTACATACAAGAGAATTCTTCTATTCCATGTTATAGCATGAGGGTGCTACTCGTATGATTTGTCTTTACTCGTTGTTTCCATTTTCGGGTGGAACGTTTTCATCTCCCCTTTCCTGACGGTTTTGACGCTGTATTTCTTCATCCAAATTGGGTGCATTTGCGTGCAAAGGTCCTTCCTGCGCGTCCGGGACAATTTCTTGTTCCAGCTGCCCTTGATCGACTGGTGAGGGATGGCGTTGTCTATTGTGCCTTTTTAATGATGCCAGTTTAGAGTTTCTCATCCGCGTTAGCATTGGTCTGCTAAGAAGACGACGACGACGACGAGGAGGAGGACCAGGCTCTCCGCCATCACTATTATCACTTTGATCCGCAGGCAACCGATTTTGCACATTTTCGGGTTCAGTGTCGTCACCACTACCGTCTGTTTCGTCATTGATTTGAACTTGTTAAGAAGGAAAAATCAGAAAGAAAAATTTTTGTACTAATAATAACAATGTTATCAATGTTATAAAGACAATAAATGGATGGATTTGTGTATCAATTAAATTCAGTAAAGGTCATATCAACATACCAATCACATCATTTTCCCTCTGCCTTTCATCCTCATTACGGTTCTCTTCCTGGTCAATAACAACCACGACATGGTCAGGGTTACTTACATTAGGATCCATGATTAGTCCTCACACAGATTTCCTAAAAATTCCAGAGCAGATTGCAGTTTACTTAATCAAAAGTCAGCGTGATCTCTCCCCACACAAAGCATACAAATCAATTCTAGTGTAAAATGGCCATCTACATCAACTTTTTGCGGAAATACTTTTTGGAGCTGTCAATTTACTTAATCAAAAGTCAGCGTGATCTCTCCCCACACAAAGCATACAAATCAATTAAGTGTAAAATGGCCATCCACATCAACTTTTTGCGGAAATACTTTTTGGAGCTGTCAATTTACTTTATCCAAAGTTAGCGTGATGAAAACACAAACATCCAAGTTTGAACCGTTTAATTGTTGAAAATGTTCAAACGCAATACGTTTTGTAATCACCCTTGTAAAAAAAACACAAAATCTTTAAAACAAATATATGCATGATTTTAACTGAGTTTTTTTTTAATTCAAATTAAAAGTTGGGTTTGGTAATCCAATGATTTTGGTAAAAAAAGCGCATAATGCATTCCACAAAGAGTTATTTTGATTACAAGATTATGAAATGAATGCTGATAGAGGGGTTAAGCAACTGTGTCAAACGGAATTATACCAATCTATATGCTAAACTTTGGTGCATTGTTGAAATATTTTGCCAAAAAAGTAGTTAATCTTAATAGACACTTATCTTTTAATCCAAATATACGAAAAATACTCCATTTTATCATCATTTTAATAATTTTACAGAAGCATAGTTGACAAACATGTTTAACAAAAATTTACAAATTTATGCTTTAAAATGTGTATTTGAAATTTGACAATTTTTTAAAAAATATTTAAATTTGTTTGGGTTTTCTCCTAGTTTTTTTTGGCCTTTTTTCTGTGGTAGTTGCATTGTATCATGAATGCTTCACATTTTCATCACAACATCTGTAATGGGAGCACAAATTACAAACTCAATCGTTACATTTTTTTTCTAATGAAAGGGAATAAAATATATTGCCAATATTTTATTTTATGGCAAAAGATGAGAACTTAGCGTACCTCATTGTCTGTATTGGCCGTCACATTCGTCTTTCCTCATTTCTTCCTCAATACTTTTGCAACTTGCCTATTCGCTTTCTTCCAAATCATCCTCCTCACTTTCGTCCGAATTACCCTCTTCACTTTCGTCCTGCGTATCTATAACCTCGCTTTCATCCTCCGTATCTATAACCTCGCTTTCATCCTCCGTATCTATAACCTCGCTTTCATCTTGCGAATCTATAACCTCGCTTTCATCTTGCGAATCTATAACCTCGCTTTCATCGTGCGAATCTATAACCTCGCTTTCATCGTGCGAATCTATCTCATTACTGTCATCGTACGAATCTACCTCCTCTCTTTCGTTGTATCCCTGTCTTGATGATTTGTGTTTCTTCTTGTAGGGTTCTCGAATGTGATGCGTCCTTACATGCTCTATGGCAGAGCCTTTAAAAAGTTTTTGTGGGCAATTTCGGATTGGACAAGTGTATATTGGAGCATATGCGTTTCTTGATATTTCCTTTAAGAAAAGAAAGTAAAATACATATATTAAGGGTTTAGGATTAGCACTGCTTTGCTAAACAAGAGTTTTTAAAAAGGTTTTTTTAAATAAACTACATCAAAGTTTGACATCAAAAACAACTTACATTTAGTAGTTTTCCGTTTTCCAATGCATAGGTTGTCGTTGTTTTTTTACCACCAAGATTAAAAGTGACAAAGTGTTTGCGTGGGCCTTGGGATCCATCTACCTGTGTGAGCCTTATTGGTTCCGTATTGCTGACTCTGTAAGGCTGTATTATCGTGCCACTTGGTGGATGTTCTCTTGTCGCCAATGCTGCAATTTTCTTCTTGGCGGCAATTTCTTTTAGTTTGGCATTTGTTTCCGAAACTATTTGAAACCAGTCAGGAGAACTGCTTGAACTGGTTTCGATATTGCGTTTTGAACCTCTCTTTGGACCATAATCAGAACCTTTTTTCGAGGTTGAAAGCCCCCGTTTAATTAACTCTCTAAACCTTGTTTGAGTGTTCATTTGATCTTCGTCGTTGTCGCTACTACTGGTTGAAGCTGAGCAGTAACGCAAATAACGGGAAGAGCTGGAACCTTTTTCCTGATGCCTAGCTTTGGCTGTTTCGTTCCTGGCTACTAATGCTGCTCGGTCAAGATTGGAGCTACCAAGCTCGTCAATTTGGGAGATTGGGTGTATGGAAGTTTCTCCCCTTGGAAGAATTTGAGATAGTTCTTGTGGATTGGGGTTTGCAGAAGGCATGAGAGAATCTGGAGAAAGTTGTATATCTATTGGAGGAGCGCTAGGAAGAAATGATTGATCTTCTTGTGAAAGGTCTGGATACATGGGTGGAGCACGAGGTAGTGGTGTATACTGTTGCGGTGTTGAACTGTTGAAAAACGGAGAAGGGCAAAATGTGGGATTATATTGAGCTGGATTTGTGTGCGGTCCAATGTTTTCTTCACGGCTAATAATAATCTGATCTGATAGAGATGGGAGGCCTAGTTGGTTCAAGATGGAGGGTTGTAGCTCTTTCACTTTAGCAAGGATTTTGATCACTCGAGCATTTAGTTCTTTGTTGACAGTGCTCAACCTTTGTATTTCGTCTTGCTGCTGTTGATTCTCTCCTTTTAGCTTGTTTACTTTGCCAACTAAACGCGTATTCTGTTTACCATAAAGATGCTTGAGACAACTGTGGCTTCTTTCACACGTTTCAATCGTCTCTTGCATTTCCTTTAGGCTTTCTGCTACCGTTGCGCTACTTTGAAATTTAATTCTGTCTTTCTGTGCCTGCCTCTCCAATAGTTCCCTGTTTTGTTGAATTTGCTTTTGACATTTTTTAAAATTGTAAAGCAGTGTTTTCTCAAGTTCAAGGGTACTCTTGACTATAGAATGGGTTGTTAGTCCCGCATCCTGAGGTGGCGACAACCTTCTAGTTTTTTTCCGGGTAACTTTAATTATCTTTGAACGTTGCTCATATACCTCGTCGTTGTCAAACACGTACTTGTGCTTGACTCGTATGAATAAATTGCCACAGTTTACTCGTTGTATAGAATCAATGTTACCCTGAAGTTTTGGAATCATGGGTTCGTAATGCTCATCCATAAGAGTCACATATATTGCGGCAGCATCTTGCCTTTGTGGATTTGAATTAAAAAAATTGTATTGTAAGGTTTCATTGCTTAAACTTTGCTGAACAATTGGTCTTTGAAAAATTTCCGAGAACATTACAAACATAAATTCCCATCCCCATTCTCCGAGATCTTTCACAAAATATAGTATTTTTACTAAAGGCATTTCAAAAAGTTGAATGCTAAATTTCTTTAACTGAACCCAGTTTTGAAGAATGTGACGAATCAATAGCAGACGTAAACAATGCAGGTATTCTCGTTTTCCAAACACCCCAATTGAAAGCGACTCATACATGCAGCTTCCACTTGGAACAGTCTCGTAAATAACCATTTGCTTTAACGCAGGAATATCATACTTGTCGTAGCGTTTAGAACGTTGTAGCTTTCTATCAATGTTTGCTTCCACACAAGCACGCATTTTACTTTCATACTCTAGGGCTTGAAGCCACGCTTCTAATGGTTGTATAACATTTATGAAATCTTTCTGTTTGTAGGGTACACCGCGTTTTACTTTAATTTCATCCAGCAGGTTGAAAATTAGAAAAATATCGTTATTATTTGGGACGTTTTCGCAAATGGTGTTTGATAAATCTGGCGGTATATAATCCGTTTCAGGTACTTCACTTGGAATATTTTCCATGAGCTGACATTCTTCAAAAATGACAAAACAGTCTGACGAGAAACATTTCTTTCTTTTGTCGCTGTAAAATCTGTAGCGGTCATTCTTTGGTTCATATCCCAAAAGAATGCAATTTTCAGTTTCTTCTTCTCCAATTGGTCTGGCATATGCGTTGCTTCCAATCATTCGCAAATGTGTAGCGGATGGCCTAAAGCCTTTAAAGTTCTCAAACGCCGTAGTCCTTTGGTCCATGCAAACTGGCGATATATTTTGCCAAAAGATAATTGTGCCAACCACTTCGTCCCAACAAGTTTTGGGAATCTCATATTCATCCAAAAAATATTTTAGTCGTTGTTGTTGAAGACTGAAAGTCGACCCAACCTCCCAGTTGAGGCATTCATCTTGTTTCTCAGGTAATGGGGTGATTTTCTTGCCTTTAAGAAACCCAGAAGCTTCTTTCATAATCTTTTCGGTTTCTTCTGAATTTGTGTGGAAATTAAAAAACCTGACCGCCCTCTTGTACTTTGTTTCCAGGTATTTAATGAATTTTTTGATCACTTCAAACACATGATTTCCAGTCATTGACTCAACGGGACGAGCCCACATAAAATTTGTCCGCTCATCTAACAAATAAACGCAAGCGTTGTTGTTTTTCAAAGATGCTTGTTGTTGTATGACTATATGAGCAATGATGCTTTCTCCTGCCTCATATTCAGTCTTGACATCAACCGTTTCAGGGAGTAGTACTGGAGACTTGATGTCAGGATCGCATTGTATGCATATGGCTTCATCTTCGGTTATGGAGTCCAAACCACTTAAACCGGAACGAAATAAATGATTGAGGTTTGTTGTCAAATGACCAAGACGAATATGCCATAAAAGTTCGCAATTTGCTGATGGGAAAAAACTTCCAACGTCAAGTGTCAAGGTTTTTTTGATGGGACGAAATTTTAAGATTCTCAAATCGTCCACGATAGTTCCAGAAAAGCAAACCTTTGTTTTCTTGTTGGTCAAAGTTATTTCCGTTTCCGAGTCGACAATATCAAAGCCTTGGGTCTTTGCTAGTGTTTCCGAGAATTTGTTTTTAGAGCCCGGAATATAGTAAACGTCGGTTAATTCAAAATCAATCCAAGTTTTAAACTTTTTCACCATGTACCTTTTACAGGCTTGAAGCTTTACTCGTCCAGTTCCAAACGAAACTGGCTGATTAACAAATTCACTTGTAAGCTTTGGCTGCAAGCCGTCATCTCCAATCTGCACATCAAAATCTACGAACCAATCCTTATTGCCACAAATGTGGTATGGCACTTTCTTGTCGATCAACCAAATTTCGGTTCTCTTTTCCAACGAATCTGCTCCACTGACCTCCTGAAAGCAAACGATACACACACCGACCATTTTATTATTAGTATATCAAGAGAAACCAAACAAGACAAAACAAAGCAATACTATATAGGTTTACCTTGTATAAAGCCAGTTCTTGGACATTTTCACAACTCACAGATGTTTTTGCCTTTTTCCTCCCCATTTATAAGCCTGTATGTAAGTAAATATCGCAAAATATTTTTGTTTGCAAATTTGCAGTGTCGAAAATTGAAAGAATTGTCCAAAAAGAAACTGACACAATCTGACAGGATTTTAAATTTTAAAGCAGATAACCGCTTTAAAGTTTTTCACGATGTAATAGTTATTTGTGATCACGTTGACACTTTACAAACTGATAAATTCCGACTGTAATTTGAGATTAAATTAAAATTAAACAAACACTTTTGAGAAACTGACAGATTTGTACGGTATTTTTGAATTGTTTCGATACAATTTATTAGTTTTTAGATAGCCGCTTCAAACTGTATGATGATATAATAGTTATTTGCGGTCAGGTAAGGAAACGAGAAATCATTCCATAGAAATGGGTAAATTTATCGCAGCAAAGACACTGCTGGGAGGTCGTTCTGTAACAAGGTGCTAAACACAACTGAAAGCATTTTATGTGTAATGCGTGGCTTTTATGGGTTACTGAGTATGGTTAACATTGTGGTTTTTTCAGCGGTATTTTGTTAGCAAGCAGAGAGCAACACGGAAAGGTTGGGTTAGGCTTTTATAATATTAACCGCTCAAAACATATTATATATTTCAAAGCATCTATAAGCATATGTTTAATTACTATTTAGGGATTACCGTCAAAATCTCAGATAAAATTTTAAATATTCCATTTTATATGCAACCAATTCAATTAAAATATTCTATTTCTATATGCTTGATTTATGCAAAGAATCATCAATTATCTGTTACAATAATTATATTTTTTTTGTACGGTTTTATTGTAAACAAGCATTAGCAATTTATAAAATATGACGATGGAACGTGTCGATTTTGATGTTGAGCAATATAATTCATGCATGTTAAATGTTGAAACAAGAGTATCAAAGAGAGTTCCATTAGGTAAGGCAACTGAGTTTTTCATGTTACATGTTTATTAAAACTTTGACTATTATATTTTTTTTAGCAGATGCATGTAAAAAAAAATTGCATTTGTGTTATTTCGTTGACTGAAAAATAGTCTAATATGCCATAATAAATTAAAAAAAAAAATGGTTTCGAGCTTGAAAAATTCCTGATGATGCCCATGATAATAGGATGATTGGTTACAGTATATTTTCCAATCGGTTGCACGAAAAATATAAATATTTTTGTACCAATAAGAGAGTATTTTTATTTGTAAAGTTGTTTACACATTTAAAGTTTTCAATTTACACGGTTATTACAATTATAATTTTGTTTTTTTTAAAAAAAGAAAAGAAATGTGGCTAGTAAAGAAATTTGGCTAGTAAACTTAGTCTTTTTTTCTCCGTTTCCTGTCTGGCTTTTTGTCTTGTTTCTTGTCTGGCTTTTTGTCAGATTTCTTTTTGGGCTTCTTGTTTTGTGTCCTCGGATCCACTCTCGGACTTGCATTGTATTCTTTTTTATGGTATTTTCTTTCATGATTTATAACGCGAACAATACCTTTAACATAATGGGAACACCACCTACATCCTTCTATCCTTTGCGTTGCGGAGTTTTCCGTATGAAATCTCAAAAAGTGCCGATTAAAATTAGATAGTTTTGCTTTTTTGAAAACCAGGCCGCATAGTTCACAACGCAATTCACTGAATTCCTCCTCCTGTTCAGATAAAATCAAACAGATTTTCCAAATAGAAACAAAAGTCTTCAAAAATTTTTAAAAATTAGTTTAAGTAAAAAAAAATTAGCATACCGCTGCATTTTTGTCAGAGTGGTCGTGTTTGTCTCCCAAATCATCCCATTCATCATCCTCTATGTCTTTGTCCTCATAATCATCCATGTCGTCATACTCCTTATCGTCCATATCTTCATCCATATCTGATTCTTCTGGTGTTGGTGATTTTAGTTTTCTTTTCTTTGAAGGACCTGGTTGTGGTCCCGTTGGAGAATGCCTAGTACTTTTTGGCTTTTTTTTAGCTGGTCTAACAGCTTGTTGTCTGGTGTGATGATGAACTTGTTCTTCTTTTTTTTGTTTGGCAATACGAGCAGCTTGCTCAGCTGCTTCTCGGTCTTTGGCCGTAATTTGTATAAAAAACGGTCTAGTACTGGGCTGTGGTCTTGTGGCTACTGGCCCAGCAGCTTGTTGTCTAATGTGCTGATGACGACCTTGTTCTTCTTTTTTATGTTTGGCAATACGAGCAGCTTGCTCAGCTTCTTCTTGGTCTTTGGCCGTAATTTGGGCAAAAGATGGTCTAGTACTGCGCTGTGGTCTTGTGGCTACTGGCCCAGCAGCTTGTTGTCTAATGTACTGATGATGACCTTGTTCTTCTTCTTTTTCCCTTTCTTCTTCCCTTTCTTGTTCTTTATGTTTGGCAGCGCGAGCAGCTTTGTAAGTTGCAACAATATCGTCGGCTGTCATTTCCACAGGTGAATCATAGCCTTCGAGTTCCCTGCTCACACGCTGAAAATCCTCCTGCCAGTCTGATTGAGGTGACTCATTTCCGGCTTTTCTTTTTGTTTTAGGCTTGGGTTTGAAGAGTCTAGCAAGAAGTTCGTAAAACAAAGTTGAAGCACGTTTTGTTTTTTTTGGTGATGATGATGTTGATGGACCTGGAGTCGGGGTTGTTTTGGGAGAACTTGACGGGTTCTCCACTACTTCCACTGTAGTCTCTACTTCGTCAATGCTCAATGTTGTTTGTTGCCGGGGACTTTGTTTTGGTTTAATTTTCGAAAACATGTCGTCGTCATTGTCTGGGTCGGGGTCATTATCACTGCCACCACATTCAGACGAGGAGGAGGAAGAATAAATAGGGAAAATATCATAACGATCCATTTTTAAAACAGCCTTTAGTCTGTTGATCCTTTCGCGCATTGTTTCCTCAGGATTCCGTGAAAGAAACTCTGATGCCCTTGATACAAGTAGATCATCTGAAGACTTCAACTGGGACTCTAGTATCTTCATCGTTTTTCTCAATCTTTCGCTGCTCCCGTTCTTTTTAATATCTTTTCTAGTGTCGATTATTCTTCCTTTCAAGGACGACGTGAACCATGAATGGTTCAAGTTTAATTTGGTACATACTTGTATTTGCACCTTCTCATGTTCCGTTTCCAAATCAGATACACTACTGTCACTAATTTCCAGTTCTTGTGCTATACGCTCGCGAATCTCGTTTTGCTGCTCTATGGGTAGCTCCGATATGCGAATCTCTTGCGGTATTGTTACAATTACCGAAAGCTGTTGATTTTCTTCTTGTGGAGGCTCTGGTTCCAATGACGGAACACTTGGCAGGATTAACGAATCCTGCGGTATTGTTACAATTACCGAAAGCTGTTGATTTTCTTCTTGTGGATGCTCTGGATCTAAAGACGGAACACTTGGCAGGATTAACGTATCTTGCGGCAGTTGTGGATATAAACGCTGGGGACTTGGAAGACTTGGGTAGATGTCTTGAGATTGCGCTGAATGTGGTGGTGGATTATCATGGAGAGTTGTTGAGACTTCTTGTAAAGTGTTTGAACCTTGCGGAGGAGTTGGACTTTTCTTCTTGGACTTTGGAGGAGATTTGTTGTTATTATTATTATTATTATTATTATTATTATTATTATTTTTACTGGTTAGCGTTACAGGACTTGCGGGTTTGTTCCAGCCAATGTCATGTTGTTGTAATTTGTGGATTCTCGCCCCTAGTTTATCGATCTTTGCAAAGACTTTTGCCAATTCCTCTTGTTGTTGTTGATTTGTCTTTTGATCTACGTCATGTGTGAGATTACGATTTTCGTTAGCTAGCTTTTCTTTTTTATAATTAGCCTTGAGGTTTTTGTAGCTGTTAACCAAGTTATCAATTTCCGCGTAAAGTTTTTTGATCTGTGCGGCAAACTCTTCACATTTTTCTTCGCAACTCGGTTCTACCTTTTTTGCTTTTTTCTGTAGTTCATGCTTTGTCTGCTCTAATTCCTTTGATGTTTTAAACAGTAAATCGTAGAGTTCATTAAGACTTTTTAAATTTCTGGCAATTTTTTGTCCAAAACTTCTCTTAGGTAACGGGGGTGATTTTCTATTTAGAACGGCATGAAAAGAGGTGGGCAAAGGGCAAACATTTTCTGGGCTTCGGTCAAAATCGTACTTGTGATTCACGTCTTTGTAGAAATTTCCCGCTACGTGTCTAACAAAAGGGTAATGTTTACCTAGAACTTTCGGAATCATTGGTTCATAGTGATCATGCATTATTGCTATATATAATGGGGGTTCGTCTTCAAATGCCGGATTTGAATTGTAAAATTCGATTTCTATGAGACGCGTAGTTTCTTCAAGGGAATGAGAATAAATCGGCTTTTGAAAAATTTCCGTATACATAAACATCATATTGTTGGTTCCCCATTCACTGGGATTTTTAAGATCCACTAGAATTTTTGTTATTGACATTTGAAGTTTTGGAATGCTAAATTGATGTAACTGGGTCCAATTTTCAAGAATGTGGCGCAACAATAATAAGCGTAGACAATAGGAATATCTAGGCCTTCCAAATAAACAAATTGATAGAGCTTCAAACATGCAGTTTCCATTTGGTTGAGTTTCGTAAATAACCATCTTCCGTTTTGCTTCAAAGGAATAGTCATCATATCTGTTTGATACCCTGACACTATTATCAATATCTGTCTGCACACATGGACGCCTGTTTCTAATATCAAGCTCAAATGGTATAAGCCAGGGTTCCAGAGCAGATATTATGTCTTTGAAATCCCTTATTTTGTATGGTACTCCGCGTTTTGGCTTAATTTGGTGCAGCCCTTCCAGCAAGTCCATTACAATATCACTATCTGGATAGCTTTCAAATTGATCTTCATTCAACGCGGGAACTTGATAATCCCTCTCAGGTTCATCCAACGGAATATTTTCTAACAGCTGACATTCTTCAAAAATGACATACGAATTTGACAAAAAGACAATATGAGTATTGTCTTTCTTGTCCATCCTATAAAATCTGTTGGCTTTATTGCCAAGATCATATCCCAGAAAAATGCAGGTTTTTGGAACTGACTCTCCGACGGGAACGGCAAATGCTTTACTTCCGATTGCACGCAAATGTCTAGCTGATGGCCTCTCTGCTCTCAAGTCCTCAAATACCGTAGTCCTTTTTTCCGTGCAAACTGGCATGACATTTTCTAAATAGACGAATGTATCAATCACTTTGTCCCAAACAATATATTCAATTTCGTATGATTTCAAAAAATCATAGAATCGTTGTTCAAAGTTCTGAATCCTAACTCTAAAATTTGACAAATGTGCTTTTTCCTCCTGGGTTGTATATTGTTCAATGTTGCGTGATTTCAAGAAACTTTTGCTGTCGTCAAACATTTCGGTGGTTTCGGTTGGATCCCCGACAAAATTTAAAAGTGTAACGTTTCTCTGGAAATTTCTTTGTAGTCCGTCAACTAATTTTTTTATCACTTTGTGCGCTTGTCGATAATTTTCTAATGGATACGCCCAAATAAATTTTGTACACTCATCTATAATATAGATGCACCACTTGTTGTTACTCGAAGATGTTTTACGCTGACGTCTAGCATAAACAACTAAACGCTGACCAGGAGGATGGTTATTTTCAACGGTAACCGTCTCTGGGAGTCGTGATTCTCTTTTGTTGTCAGGTCCACACTGTATGCATGGAACAACGTTTTGGCAAAATCTTGTACTTGGTTCGTCACCCGTCGTTGGGTTAATCGAGATGACATTTTCGAGTCCTCCACGAGATACCAGAGAAATGTTTGATTCATGGTGACAAAAGCGAATATGCCAGAGAAGTTGGCAATCGATTGGTGCAAAAAATCTTCCAATGTCAACGTGTATATTTTTTTCAATGGGACGAAAAAGTACGACTCTTGTCGAGTCTTCCCTGATTTTTCCCCTAAACTTAGTTTTGGTTGTTTTGTTAATAAAAGAAATATTTTCTCCAACTTCATTGAAACTGAAACCTTGTTCGATGGCTTTTATCTGTGAAAACTTGTTTTGCGATCCCGGAACATAGCGAACGTTTTCTAGAGTCATATTGAACCAGGTGTGAATACCTAGTCGATTTTTTTTATTGGCTTGCATTTCTACTGTACCAGTCCCAAGTGAATGGGGATGCTCTACAAAGCTGCTAAGAAGCTTTGGTCGCGAGTTTGCATCAGAGACGTTTGGTTGAAAATCCGTAAACCAATCCTTGTTTCCACATATATGGTGTGGTATTTTATCATCGATCAACCAATGATCGGTTCTTTTCTCAAGAAAATCCGAGTATCGTCCGTCCTGAATCACAAAAAAAATAACCCGACATTTTAATTTAAAAAATTGAGCACTGCAAAATAATTTTTTTTAATCTTTGAAAATTCTTGGTGGTTTTTTGGGGACACATTTTATTCACCAAAGACAAACTATATATTTCAAATCTTTAAAGCTCAGTTTTTTTTATTTAAAAAAAATAGTGTTGGCAATGATACTTAACTTTGAGCCAGGGGAAACACAAAAAAAACCCAAATTTATTAAAACAACTTGGTGTTAATAACGCTATATATACCCGAATTATGGGGGAAAACCCGTAATATACCTACCGTCTACCTTTATTAGACCAAACCACTCCCTGCTCACAATGACAAAGACTCATGTTTTATGACAATGGTTACTTTCACCTGTTTGAAATATGTAATTTTTAAAGAAAATATGCGATTTTAATAAACATGCTTTACCGGTTTGACTGCAAGGTGTAGTTCCTCATCGTTGTCACTATCTTTATTTGGTTGGTCTGTTTTTTTGTCGGAATCTGACTTTGAAGGTCGTGGTGGCTTATCAGGTTTGGTTGGTTTTTCGTTTTTGCCAGGATCTGAATTTGAAGGTGGTAGAGGCTTATCAGGTTTGGTTTGGTTTTTGTGGTTGTCTCTATCTCCATTTCGGGATGACGACCTATTTGATTTGTGTGGCTTTTCATGGTGGTCCCTATCTCTATGTCGGGATGACGACCTGTGTGGTTTTTCGTGGTGGTCCCTATCTCTATGTCGGGATGACGACCTGTGTGGCTTTTCGTGGTGGTCTCTATCGTTATGTCGGGATGACGACCTGTGTGGTTTTTCGTGGTGGTCTCTCTCTCCATGTCGAGATGACGACCTATTTGAATTGTGGGATTTTTCATGGTGGTCTCTATCTCTATGTCGAGATACCGACGTTTCCTTTTCGGGTTTTTCTCTATCTCTATTTCGGGATGACGACCTATCTGAATTGTGGGATTTTTTGTGCTTGTCTTTATCTCCATTTCGGGATGACGATCTATCTGAATTGTGTGGTTTTTTGTGGTTGTCTCTAACTCTATGTCGAGATGCCGACGTTTCCTTTTCGTGGTTGTCTCTATCTCCATTTCGGGATGACGATCTATCTGAATTGTGTGGTTTTTTGTGGTTTTCTCTATCTCTATGTCGAGATGCCGACGTTTCCTTTTCGGGTTTTTCTCTATCTCTATTTTGGGATGCCGACGTTCCCTTTTCTTTTTCCATCTTAAAAGTAGTATGCAATTCACTTTTTCACAGGAAACAAACGGTAAAACATTATAAACGGTTCGTTTTCTATAGACAATGTTGAAGCCTTGTTGTGTTTTGTACCAAGGATAACTCAACAAATGAAAAATTTGGTACCCAAATAGCTTTGACACCTTAGCACATTACTGCACAAAAAATTTTTTCACAGTTGATGACAAACTTTTTCAAACTTGAGCACATAAAAACTCTTCAAGTTCAAACTTTGCAGCAGTTTTGTTTTTTAAACAAAGTTATTTAAACTTTAAGTATATTTGCTGTAACTACACTTTCACTAAATACTCAAATATATAATGCTTTTACAATTCAGTTGTTGCGTCCCAAAACTCTTTGAATATTCAAAAATTTGGCGGTAAAGTTATTAAAACTTTAAAGTATATTTGCTGTAACTACACTTTCACTAAATACTCAAATATATAATGTTTTTACAATTCAGTTGTTGCGTCCCAAAACTCTTTGAATATTCAAAAATTTGGCGGTAAAGTTATTTGCTGTAACTACACTTTCACTAAATACTCAAAGGGTATAATGGTTTTTTAATTGATTTCAAAATCAAAATTATTTGATAAATAATTACTTCACTTTAAACTGAATGACAATGCTTTTAATTGGTAATTACTTTTTGAGTCTGGTGGATTAAAAAATAATGTTTTAAACACGTTGGTAATTGCTTGTAGATTTGCTTTGATTAAACTTTGAGCGGTTATGTTCTCAAACTTTGCCGCAATAAAAATTGAATAAAGGTACAACAATTACTGCAGAGTGCTCCAACTTGGACGATGTGCTCAACGCAACTGACGGCAGTATATGTGCTGGCAAGGTGTTATATAACCAGAGTTTTTGTAAACCGCCCAAAACCAATAGCGGCCGTGTATACGTGGGGGCGGAAAAAATACCGCTCCGAACTCAATGCAGGTTCTAGTTTTATTGATTGGAATTGTAGTTTTTAATAATTTTCCAAGCCTGGAATACCGTTCAAAAGTTAAAGCCCTTCAGTATATAAAAGTAAGTGTGTAGACAAAAACTGTAGTGAATTCTTATACTTTGCAAAAGGAACCAATATTTTTTCAAAGAAATCAAGTTTTTTAATTGAGGGATATATTTTTTTAAACTACAAATTAAGAAATATTTTTAGTATCTTTTTTAAATACCACTCCAAATTGACTAGAGTTTTCTGGATTTTTTTTATAAAACATTCTGTAAATTACAATTGCAGTTTATAATAAAAACTTTTCTAACCTAAAATTCCGTTAAAAAAAACTATTATACAACACCGCTCAAAAGATAAAGCCCTTCCGTATACAAATTAAGTGTGTAGATAAAAACTGTAGTGAATTCTTATACTTTGCAAAAGGAACCAATATTTTTTTTAAAGAAATCAATTTTTTTAATTAAGGGATATTTTTTTAAACTACAAATTAAGGAATATTATTAGTATCTTTTTAAAATACCGCTCCAAATTGACTAGAGTTTTCCGGATTTTGTTTATAAAACACTCTGTGAATTACACTTGCAGTTTATAATAATAACTTTTCTAACCTAAAATTCCGTTTAAAAAAAACTATTATACAACACCGCTCAAAAGTTAAAGCCCTTTCGTATATAAAAGTGAGCGTGTCAGTGTTTGTGTTTTCAGTTTGGATTTGGCTGTGTAGTCGTAAAGGTCTTTTTTAAGACCGCATCCAGGGCATTTGGAACTTTCTTTTGGTCAGGTTTTGACATTATTATAAAGCGTAACTGCTAGTTGAGTTTTTCGAATAAAAAATACCAAGTCTCTTGGACACTAGTGATTTGGGCCATATACGGGACTAATATAACCTGAGGTTGGGTCATCTTCAGTTACGGTAATTAACTTTATTTCTTTATCTTTCTGATTAAATTTATCAATCCGATTTGTATACAAATAGACATTCCATTTATTTTTAACACGATCTTGTTTTCATTTATCGTTGTTTTCTCCCTTTTTAAATGGTCTGAGAAACTTTGGTATTTGCATCAGAAATTAAAATTATGTTTTGATATTTAGCGGTTTAACGTCATGATAATATTATATCACTTGTGAATACATTACACCTTTGAAGTTTCAACATTTTTACGGTTTTTTAATATGTGTTTTGTTTTTTTAAAAGTACATTTATAAAAGTGTTTCAAAATCAAGTGTGTTCAATTCAAGTTTAATTCATTCAAACATGTTTAAATCAATGAGATTTTTTACTCGTTAGCGACATTTATTCGTTAAAGCAAATTGCAAAGTTGACCAAACTGAATAGAATTTGTAAACAAAAGCAGCCAAAATCTTTGCACAATTTTAAATTATCAAATTTTATAAAAAAGGGTATGTTTTAACTGTTTCTTATTTTATCTTCTTTATTTTGTAAAAAGGAAATGGGAGGACTTGTGTTTCTGTTCATCCTGCCGCTATTACCGTTGGCATGGGGCTTAACATTGGATACTACGACTCCCGTGGTGTGGCAGGAATCAAAGATAAAAGTGCTCAACCATGAGTCACTATCAAACCTGAAAATTGACCTGATTGATCCGTGCGTTCTTTTAGCTAATGCGTACCAACGTAATCTTCAGGATGAAGCCTTGGCTACCTGTCAAAAATATCACAAAACTTTACTAGACGATATCAGAGAATGGTGCCCATCAGTCAATCAAACAGAACTCGAACCAGAAGGCAAGACACATTCGATATCCAAGCGGGAGATATTCTTGCTTACAACCATGGTGGTTGGTTTAATTGCGGCCTTGGGTATTGGTACCACTTCCGCAATCGTGAGCTCGCAGAATAAATATGCATTGGAAAAAGAAAAAAAGAAATCTGGGGCTCTGGTAACGTATACAGGTCATATGGAACAGCAGATTCAAGAGAATAACGACAAGTTTAAAAAGTTTACAGAAAGTTATAACAAATTGGTGAAAAAGCTTGAGAATTTTGAGAACGATTATAGTGAGCTAAAAAATAATATTGTTGGTATGGTATTTCAAACGTCATCGGTTATGACAGGAATGCTGAGCAAGAAACAGATAATAAGGGAAGCTAAACGAGATTGGAAATTGGGCATTGTAAGTGAAAGATTCTTTGATATCTTTGATTACACAATGCCTTGTGGAGAAACTTGCCCACTGCATTTAGCAAAGCCAATCAGTTGTGAGTTTTTTGATCGTGAGGACGATTTTGTTGGTACAATACAAATGAAAATGAGTACTCCTCTTATTTTAAACGATTATGTAGCCATGGAAGCGCATGCTTTTGATCTTGTTGTTGAAAAGGATGATAAAATTTGTACTGCAAAGTACTCTGGACCAGAACTTGTGGTAATGTCAAAAAAGGGAAAGTGTCCAGTTGATTGCGAAATTACAATGGACAAAGACAATTTAGGCTTCATGAAAGTAAAGTCAAAAAATCAATGTGCCGAGCCAAAAGAACCAAACACTTACTATAATATCACAAGCTGCAAGAAAAAAGCAGAAGCTAACGTATCAGATTTTGTGCAGCACAAATTTTTGAATGGTCAGTATTATGTCTACTGCCCAGGGTCTGAAATTACTGTGCAAGGAGTCAAGACAAAATGTGCAAACGACGTAATGGTTGTACCAATTGATAAGATCCCAATAACCGTAAATAACGGTGACTTGAATCTGGCTTTCAAAAATTATACAATTGTTGAAAAGCCGGATAAATTGCTCCACCAAGCCGCACCACACCACTATCCAATGGAGTACAACTTTTCCGAAAGTGCATTTGTTGATGACGACAAGTTTACTTTTTTGAATTTTTCGGATTTCTCAGATAGTCCGTACTTGGTGACTACCGGGTACAGCCTGGGATCAGTTGCAATTTTTTTGGTTCTTGGTTTTGGTATATGGAAATTCTCTACTTTATTTTTAAAGAAGAAGGAAACTATCAGAATATAATTCTAATTGTACAGAATATTTCAAATCAAAACACTGCTTGTGATCATGTATTGTTAAGCATTATATTATTTAAGAGCGTCAGTTCAACAGAAAAGTCACATTTCCAAGGCTATGTCAGGCTGAATTTGTGTCCTTGATACATTTTTGTAATAGACATTTACATAATTTCTAATTTTTTTTAAGGAAAATTATAAGCCTTCTAATTATAACCATTGTCAAGAAGGTAAATTAAATTGTGTAATAATAAATAATATTAAGGCTTAAAAGCCAAAGTCAAAACATGTATGATGATGATGCTGTTAAAATAACAATTTTTTTGGAAGGTAAATTAAATTGTGTAATAGTAAATAATATTTAGATTTTAAGTAGCCAAAGTCAAAACATTTATGATGATGATGCTGTTAAAATAATAATTTTTTTGGGGAGGTAAATTAAATTGTGTAGTAGTAAATAATTTTAGGATTAATTTGCCAAAGTCAAAACATGTATGATGATAATGCTGTTAAAATAATAATTTTTTTGGGAGGTAAATTAAATTGTGTATTACAAACGAATATTTTTTGAACAACAAAAAACCACTTATTTCCAACATGCATGATAGTTTGGATTTTCATACAAATTCATCCTTTACAAAACCAAATCTCCAAATGGGGAAAACAACTTTAGTATTTTAAATATTTTGTTGCAAGAGCGCAATGATTATTCCATTATTGTTTACCTAAATCAGAACATTTTGGAATATTCAAACGACATGCTTTTTGAATCAAGTAATGTCTAGCACGGACGGTAAAATATTGTTTTTTTGTCTTAAAAACTAAACAACCAAACAAACTCTGCACGTTTAAAAATTAATTTATACACTGTGCTTTTGATAACGCTTAATTTAGGAAACAACGATAGCAATTGACTGATGCTTTATGGATTACAAAAAAAATCTTCAGTTTAAAGTTTAGGAGTTTAAAGAAATCTTAAAGAAAAGAATATGAACTTTGAGTTTTTTCTTTACGTTGATTAATTGTAAACCAATTTATTTTGTTATTTTTTCATTTCATATGTGGATATAATTTTCTATTGACAGTTACCTTAAAGGCAAACAAGTGGGCAAGTTCAGTTTTATGTTTTTGCTACAAAAATTTACAAGTTTACAAAATACATTTAATTTGGGTTATTAATGATTTATTATTGTAAGGAATTTAACAACAGATGGAGACTACAGTACATACTAAAGATATTGCTGAACAAAATTCATTTATGTATATAAAAGTACAAAGATAATCAAGAAACAAAACAATCAGTCTGTGGAAGGTTGCTTCTTTTTTATTCCTTGGGAAGGCTGACTATTATCGGTTGACTTTCGCTTACGGTTACCTTTCTTTAATTGCTTTATTGGATTTGGTATCACTGGGATATAATTGTAAGGATAAGAATTGTTGACCCGTCTATGCAAGTTTAGAGGATCGTCTTCCACTTTGATTTTCAGGTATTTGTGGAACAACTCCATCGTTGCTACTGCGTCTGGTAGAGATCCGTGTGTTTTTTCTTGAGGGTTTTTTAATTTATAGTAAGTCGTCAAGGATCGCAGACTGTGGGGTTGACGAATTTTGTTTCCACCGTTTCCATCGGTGGCATTTAAGTACCAGTGTGACTGCAGCTCAAAGTTATCAAAGTCAGTTATTTGCAAATCCAGTGCATTGTAGTCCGATATCCCTCCAAGCGTTATGACCAGTTTCCCTTCAAATAGGCTCTTGACTTCTTTCGCGACAGTTTCGATGGATGGGTAAGAAGGGTTGTCGAATTCGTCTGGCTTGAAGCCGTTTATAAATTTTGTGATAGCGTTAACCTCAAAGGTTCCAGTTTCGTGAAATACTTTTCTAGAATATATCGGCTGAAGGTCATAGTTCACAATGTCAATTGTGGCAACAACCTGCTTATTTCCAGTTTCATCTTTGATGGTAACTTGCTCAGTGTCAAACGCCACAATATTTTTCTCGTCGTATGAAGACCACCACGGTTGATTTTCCGGAAGCTTAACAACCTCCACGTTAGGCAAGGGTTCTGCGTCTTTCGATGGGGAGTGCTCTTCTTGGGGAGGATTTTGCAACAGCCTTGCTTGCCTTGCCTTTCTTTCTCTTTTTAGCTGTATAAAAAAAGAAGCATAAACATTCAAATTAAAACCTTAACATTGAAAACGGTAAAGTTACAATAGAAAACAAAAAAAAATGGTGCCAACAAAGGTTTTTTTTTTACCTTTCGTCTGAGATCTCTTCGCCTGTTGTTCACCATAGTCTTGAGCTTCCCCAATTCATTTTGTGTTAGCGTGGTAATGAACCATTTTAGAAATTTCACTCTTGGTGAAGGCATAGTATCACCAATAGATGCCGCCCACTGCAGAGTCTTGGCCTACAAGTAAAAGAAAACAAAAAAATATTTTGTCAAAAGTCCAACAAACAGTGCAGAACATTTTCATGTGAATTAGGAGAAAAACTTACTAGAAAGTCTTCTGTGAAGAAGGTGGTGACAAGGGTTGTTGCAAACATTGCTGCATGGATAGGTTTCATTATGGTTGGGTAGAGTAGGGTCAGATTATTGTAAGATAATTGTAAGGTAATTGTAAGATTAAAGCATGAATATAGTATCCTTGTAGTTTTTGGAGCCTCGTAAAAAATTACGACAATCCCTGTATATCCCTGCTGTAAAATATGTAGCAGTTTGAACGTTATGGTGCTACGTAGGATAATTTTGAGTTTGTATATTTCGGAGCCTTGGAAAAAAATGGTTTGAAATTACGGCAATCCCTGCTGTAAAATGTGTAGCAATTTGAACGTTATGGTGCTACGTAGGTAAATATTGAGTTTTTATTTTTTGGAGCCTTGAAAAAAATTTTGAATTTACGGCAATCGCTAATAATAATAATAATAATAATATATCCCTGCTGAAAAATGTGTAGCAGTACAAACTTGCTATGGAAGAGTTGCTTGCGTCAATATTTTTTTAGTTTGAAAGTTATTGGAGCCGTACAAAAATATCACCTAAAATAACAAAAAAAATCATTATTCAATTAAGTTCAAATTCATTAAATTGTTCTTCAGCTTTTGAGTCATTGTTCATGAACTTTGATCTCTCATAATTCAAGTACACAGTGACATTTTAGGAGATTAATCAATTCATCCTCTACGCAGGCAGCTAGGTTTCAAGGTTAAGAGTTTATTGAGACAAGGTTGACTGCAAAATTTGTAAACTTTTGCTTTTTATTTTCATTTAATGCACTTTCACATTTACCTTTATATGTATTTTTTTTAAAGCAGCAACTTTTAAATGCCTCTTTAGACTAGGAGAGTAATTGCTTGATGAAAATGCAAAGCTTTGAATAAATGTACGGAAATTTTAAAACTTTATTTGGCAAGTGTCTATAAGCTTAAACAAGGATGTGATGATGAGCTTAGTGATGCGAAAGGAAAACGTATTACATGATTAACAAATTGTACTTTGCAGCACTGTACGTAATTAAAAATACATTTTCAAGGCGTAGTGTGATAGCCAAAGTACTAAGAATTTTTAGGTGCCTCCTTACACTTGGATAGTAATCGCATTATGAAAATGTACTGCTTGCAATAAATGTACATTGTGCCATATGTATGTGCACATATATTAATTTCTTTTAAGGCCGTAGGCTGATGAAAATGATGCTTTATGCGCAACTAAAGTTGAAAATACTTGAATATATTTAAAAAATGAAGTGTTAACCGCATTTTAAAACGTTTTGAAGGTATGAATGTATTTTTTCACGTGAGTCTAGCATAATGTTATTAAAATCTTAATTAAGACAGAGGATTTAGAATATGACAAGTAATTTGAAAACCAAAAATATTTGCAACCTTATGGAAAGTTATGGGTTATATATGATTCAAAGGCAATAAAAGTTTAAACTGTTACCGAATTATTATAAAATTGCAAGTATAAAATAGCAAAAGGCATTAAAACTTTGGTTAGTTTTTCGGTGAGTAATAATTTATATTTTTTATTAAACTCTTAAAATTTTTTGTAAATGCTATTGCAAAAGTTTATTTTTTACAGAGTTGGAAATACAAATCCCTTACAAATATGTACAACCATTTTCATAGATCCTCCTACATGTTGTTTTTTAAAAGATATTTTACAAGAATACAATTACAACAATTGTAAATACACACGCCATAATACATTGACTTAAGTTTATATTAAAATACAGGAGTTTTTTTTTCTTCTTTTTCAATTCAATACAGTATACATTTTTCAAAAAAAAACAACTTTTGTACATTTACAAGACCTTTGCTATCAATCACTACAGAGAATGCTCCAATGATGATGATGATGATAAATCAAATCATGAGCGTGCTACTTGACTGACTAAACACTAATTCATAATCTAGTAGAGAAGTACTTTTCCTACACAAACTAATCGCTGAAATAGATTAATGAATCCCCGGCCTTGATTTTCTTTGCAGCGTAGAAGCAGCAATACGTTTTTTTCCCAATTTGGATCTGCCATATTAAGCAATTGGCCAAAGCTTCATTCCCAGGCTGAATGTAAGTAGCCCTCCAATCTGGGCGTCGCGAGGTATCACAACTATTAAAAATGTACAAACAAATGCAAAATTGTTAAAAAATCTTTATGGCAAATGTATTTAATCTAGATGCAATATATAATTTAATTTGGTTAGTATCTTACTATTGATAGGCATCTTCGTCATCACCGACTTTAACAAGTTTTGCCTCATCTCGTTTCTCCTTGGCATTCTCCTTGACCTCATCGGTAGGTTCTATTTGGGTTAGAAACTTTCCTCGTAACTGGATTATAAAGTCCCCAGGTTCCATGTCTTGGGAAGCAACTGCATACCTAAATGGTAACGGCTCAACTGTCTTGAGAACCTAAAGTATTTCAAAATTTAAATGTAACGATCATAAAATCACATTGCATCCATAAAAAAGTTATGCATAATTATGAAATGAATTTTCTTTACCTTTACTGCATCCTTGTTCTGTTGAATGATCTTATCGGTCCACGTTTTAATTTGGGTTCGAGTAAGTTCTGTTAAAAGTATGACAAAAAATTTTTAGATTTTTTTAATGGTGGGGTAATCAATCAAGTAAAACAGTCTATACTATAAAATTACCAACCAACTTACTTGTAATGCGTTGCAGCTGTTTTGGTTCAGTGCGATTAAGTTTTGATAATAACTTTTTCTGACCAATAAGTGGCTTGGTTTGACTGGTTTTGGGAGTCGATGGCAGGATAGGGGCCACGCTTTTGGAGCTACATGGTAACGGTTCAGTCGAGTTCTCTGGCGTGACTACTAATACCAATTTATGAGACGGTGCCGGAAGATTCAACGATTTTGCAGCACTGGTTTTTTCTTGCATTGTCTCAGGATTTGTTCCTTCAGATGCTTTATCAAAGTCATCATCATCGAGGTCTCCACCATGATTTGGTTTGTGACGTTTTGACAAGGTTGACGTTTTTTGGTCATCATTCTCCTCAGTTTTCTTTGACTTGACCACTACAACGGCAGGCTTGGTGGAAGCCTCCACTACATCCGTTATCCCTGGAGAACTAAATATTTCAAACAAAAAAGTTTTGAAAAGATTAGTACAGTAACACGTTTAGGAAATGCTAGAAAAATGTTTATAGGTTTTTACGCTGCAAGAAGATTTGAAGGTTGGTTGCCATAGGTTTGGTGAAACTTGCATCCTCCTTCGTGGTCCATGATTTCAGGTCTATTTATATCCGCCATGGCCTTTTCGTCCATCACAACCTGCTGTTCTAATCCTTGTTCAGAGTTTGACGACGACATTATTAAGGTAAAGTCTGAGGTAAACGAAAAGATGGAAGTAAAAAGTATGATCAAGTAAGAGTTAAGAGATTATCATCAAAAACTCTATTGAATTATTATTTAAACCTGCCTGAATAGATTATTACGAAATTGGAAAACCTTTTTTTATTGGAGCTTAGGATCATTAAGCGAAAGAAAAAAATTCGGCATGAACTTTATACCCGGACAATGTGTTTAGTAAATAGAGTGCAAAGTGGCTATCCCTATCAACTTTTGGATAATTTTTTTTGGAGCCCTGAAAAAATTATTTTGAAAATTTTGGCGTGTTCTAATAATCCTACATTCATGCTTAGCAAATTTATTGCAAAGTGGCCATTTACACATCAACTTTGGAATTGGGATACACAAAAGCCAAAGGTGAACCTAATAAATGATTACTAAACTGTCGTATTTTTAGTCATTGTTCGTGGTAAAACAAAAGGAATCCAAGGAATGATGAAATATTTTTAAGCAAAATATTTTAATTGGGTGAGCTTTATCTAATGGCATTGGTGAACGTTCAAGATGATTGAAATGTCATTTAAACTTTATGTGACAAGTGATTAAAAGCTTAAACAAGTAATTATATGCACTCGTTTAAAGGGTATCTTTAGACATGGATATTGATGCCATAAGAAAATGAATGAACTATTGTTTAAAAAATATATGCTTTGCATCACTGTATGCAACTAAAACTACATTCAAATAGTGTCAAGAGGTTCAAGGTTGGGTTTAAGGCAGGTTTATTATGCAATGATAAAAATGTTGTGCTTTGAATAAATGTAGGCTTTTAAAATGGATGATTGTCTGTTAATTTAAGATAATGATAAGTTTTATTTCCTGTTATTTTCTTGCTCAAAATGCCTTGCTGTTACTGTAGTAACCGAAACAAAAGCTAAAGTCTAGATGCGTCTTTTGTAACCAAAGTCGTAATGCGGTGAGCCTTTTACATTTTTCGAAAATGACGTCTTTAACCAAATATGTGTATGTCTAAGGTTGTGTTTTTCTGTTGGCTGATTAAAGTATTTTGTGGTATTGGTATGACCAAATGCGGTATTTAAATTACATTCCAAGAAGCAGAACACAAAACTGTAGTCAAAACTATTTAACCTCTCTACACCATTTAACACTTAATGTTAATAAAATCTTCTTATTAAGGTTGCAATTAGAAAATGACAATGAAATTGTAAACCAAAAAAAATATTTGCAACCATATGGGTAATATATATTTCAAAGGCAATAAAATTAATAACTGTTACCGAATTATTATAAAATAGCAAGTATAAAATAGCAAAAAGGTGTCCATGTAAACTTTGGTTAATTCATCGGTGAACAGTAGTAAATAATAATAATATTTTTTTTTAAACTCTAAATTTTTTGTAAATTCTAATGCTAAAGTTTATTTTTACAGAATTGGAAATACAAATCCTTTACCAATATCACCTTTAAACCCAAATACAATATTAAACAATGTATATTATCATGTACAAACATTTTATAGATCCTCTTACATGTTGTTTTTTAAAAGAAATTTTACAAGAATACAATTAGAACAATTGTAAATAGACACGCCATAATACAATGACTTAAGTTTATAGTAAAATACAGTAGGTTTTTCTAATTTAATTTAAATACAATATACTTTTACAAAAACAACTTTTGTACATGTACAAGAACTACAGAGAATGCTTCAATGATTATTTTGATGATGATGATAAATCAAATCATGAGCGTGCTACTTGACTGATTAAACACTAATTCATAATCTAGTAGAGAATACTTTTCCTACACAAACTACTCGCTGAAGTAGATTAATGATTCCCCTGCCTTGATTTTCTTTGCAGCGTA
Organism: Willowsia nigromaculata; assembly: GCA_034700605.1. Lineage (NCBI taxonomy): Eukaryota > Metazoa > Arthropoda > Collembola > Entomobryomorpha > Entomobryidae > Willowsia > Willowsia nigromaculata. Next base: position 40,145 of record JAQIXX010001049.1, read on the forward strand.
GAAGCAGCAAAATGTGTGGTTTTGAATAATGATATGCCATATTAAGCAATTGGCCTCAGCTTCATTCCCAGGCTGCATGTGGGTTGCCCTCCAATTTGGGAATTTTGAGGTATCACAACTATTAAAAATGTACAAACAAATGCAAAATTGTTAAAAAATCTTTATGGCAAATGTATTTAATCT
>JAQIXX010001050.1:0-40282 GCA_034700605.1 Willowsia nigromaculata
ATGGATTCGAGAGTAGGGTGGAACATCCTGATGTAAGGAGTAAGAGGGGGATGAGGAATAGCACATGGAAGGACTATCTGTTGGCCCTACCATCATGTTATTGTCATGCCCGTGATGACTGCCACATGGCGAGGGGCCACAACTGTCAATGTCCATTTCTGTTTTTATTATTGCTTGCAGTGGTATTTGTGGAGGTGGACCCGGCCCTTTCACGTGGTGAGGTGAGTCACACTCAGGTGATGAATGACTTGTGAGTGAGGCATCTTTTATGCCACTACCATCACCAACAACTCTGTTTTCTTTCGGCATCTAACATATATATAGTACAGGCATATAGTAGATTTAGTAGAAGAAAGAGTAAGAAAGATAGAGATACAGGCATAATAACTGCATATTTCATTCAACTTGGATTGCCACCACCAATATTACTTGTACTCGAAAATGTCAAACATTTCCAATATTAGTAAATATGATCACTTCGACTGTGACCATGGAGGGAGAATTTAAAGTCAACATGACAGACATTGAAAAGTGACAAAAGATGCAAACTGAGGGCCAGTACTGTACCTGCTGTGATTTCGGCACCCGGTTTGCGGCACGGTTTTCTCGAGCCTTTTGAAGGTATGGTGGTTTCTTTTCAGAAGGAAGGCCCCTCCAAATCTTGGCGATTTGCTTAGCTCGTTCTTTCCAATCTAGAGAAGTCGATAAGACAAACAATAATATGTATTAGGTGTTGCTAAATCGTTGGGAAAGGAACAATGGTTTTTTTTTTCGAGGCATACCTGGATGATCTCTCTTCAACTCTGGATGATTCAGATTACAATAGAGCACGCTAACGATTGTTGCATTTGCTCCAAGCGCTTCATCCGCTTCCCATTTGAGCATACTTCTTTGGTTGTAGCTACTTGGTTGATCAGTGTCAACTTCCGTTGGTGCGGCAGGCCATGGGCTTGGTGGTTCGGAAAAAGCGGGGCTAAACTGCGGACTGCTGTAATATCACAAAGTAAATGTCAATTTAATAACTTTGTTTTGCGTCAGAATTAAAGTTGGCATCAATATTTCAAACATGTTAACTTACTTGCTGTACTCTGATGGATAAGGAGAGGGTGGTGGAAAGTTACCCGGGGATGCAAGGTTTGGTTGTAAAGGTGTAGCTCTTGGAAGGCCTGGACTTGCTTGAACTGATAACAGAAAATTGTGTTTTACAAGTGATCTCTAATGACACTAAACAGCTATCACTTTAAAGTAAATGCTTACCGGGACCCGTAGTAGTAATATTAGGAGGTAGCGACGTAGGACTGGAAACTGGAAGAGATGAAGGAGGCATTACTTGATTTGAGTTAACACGAGGTGACGGAGCAACTGAAGAAAATCACAAGACATTTAACATTTAGAATTACATTTAGATTAACGAAAATACATCTTGGGTAAATCATAATTAAAGTCATGTTTTGTTTAAATACCCTCAGTAACTGCAGGCACATTGTTGACTTGGGAGAATAGCGTTTCCTGTGTGTCTTCGATGAGCACACCTTTGAAGATATCCTCTACGTCCTTAGAGTCCATACTTGGAAGTCCCGGATCAATATTGTCAAGGCCAAATTGGGAGGTAAGAATGTCATTGAACTCATCCTTGGGATTGACCACGTCTTGAGAAGTTTGATCCAAGGAGAAATCATTACTATCATCGGCACCAGACCTGAAATCAACGAGACCCTCTTCCACCTTGATGTCGTCCCCTTCATTCATGATATTGTCCATAAAGTCATTGTCCAAGAGATCTCCAGTGAGAATGTCCTGAAATGCCATTTCATTGTCATCTTCATCAACAAGGCTTGGTTGAAGTTTCTTGGTGACATCGGTGGTCGCCGCTGGCTGCTGTAGATGGGCTTGCTGTTGAGAAGACTGCTCAGGAGCTTGTCGATTGTCTGATTTGACTTTTTCCGGTGACTTTTGTTTCGCTTTGATTGCTTCAATTTCCTTAATCTCCTCCTACAAAAATGTACACATCATATGATTAGTATTTTCTACCTACTATACTCAGAACTGGAATCATACAAGAAATTAGCAAGCTGATAAATTACCTTGGTCAACTTGACGGTGCTTTCACTTTTGATTGAAGTGACTGTCTCATCGAGCTCGTCAGTAGTGGATACTACCAGTTCAGTCTCTTTAGAAGATGGTTTAAGTAATGGTTTTCCAAAGAAGGCCTCCTAAAATATTCAAATGTATTTTTAAATTAACCTTCTCCCTCTCACTCTTCATCTTTTGAAATGAAACTATGATATCTACTTGGATTGCACTTGCCTGTAGATAAACTGGAAAACTTTCTACCAACTTATTTTTATTAACTTTGCGACGTTGAGCTTTTCTTTTTGGTTTGTCTCCTGCTTCCGGTTGATCAAAACTCAAATCGTCTTCATCTTTAAATCTTGGTCCCCTAAGTCCTCTAACTACGAAGCCACCTATTCCTAATTTCTTCTGTCTCTTTCTTTCCTCAGTGTCTGTGAAAACAATAAAATTTCAATGAATATTACTCCATATAGATGATAAAATACTGCATTTCCAATCTCATTATGCATACCTTTTTCATTTTCTTCGTCGTCTTTCCCCTCCTTGGATTTGTCGTCCACTATAACAGATAAACGTCATGGGTGATTAAAAATGTTTAATTTTCATTCAAACTATTTTTGTGAGAGCAACTGTTATGCAATTACCTGCACCAGACACAACTGACTCAATAACTGCAAGAATGCCAGCCTCCATTTCCGAAATGGGCCTTTTCTTAATTTTCTTCTTCCTCTTATTATCTCGCGGCACAAACAAATCCATTGTTAAGGACTTAATGAAGGAACTTCCTTCTTCTGAGAGGTATACTCCATCTGTTGCGATCGCAGCCCTCAAGAGATCTACAGGATCAAGTGTTTAGAACATGTAACGCTTGAGTAAAATCAAAACCAAATTGAAACCAAAAATGAAATTTAAAATACCTGGAGATTTTGGCGGATTTTCAGCTTTGGTAACAATAGGTGGCGGCGGTCGTAAATGTGGGGGTGGAACTTCATGAGGTCTGCATAGTACACAGTTATAATTCTCATCAGAACATTTCTCAGCTTCTTCGTCATCCCGAATGGAGTCGCAACTTGCATGAATCCACCTAAAACAAGACGGAAAATGTTTATTAACGAAGCCGTTTTAAAACGTGGCATTATCAATTTCATCAAACGGAACTTCGTACCTATCACACTTGAAACACTTAATAATCAACTGTCCATCAGTATACTCTGATTTGCATACTGGGCACGATGAGTATGAAGCACATGGACCACACGTGGTGTAGTTATTGTGCCATATACTATTCCTGCCCGGATCATTAGACCCACAGTACTGACAGACTACGCACCTAAAAATTCAATTAAAAAATATAGGATTAAGGCGCCCGCAATAAATGTAACGAACTGGAAAATTATGTGTCTTAAGTCATTTTTTACCATTTGCATTTCCAAGTGCCATCAGGAACACTATCTAATGGAGGATTCATGCAATATATATGAAAAGACACATCGCACTCATCACACAGGATCAGCCTGGCTTCGTCATTCCGCTGGCCACATCCTTCACATACTGTGCAATCCAGACATCTCCATCCCTTCTGGAGAATTACTCGGTTCACCTGGAAAATTCACATTAGCCATTAAATTCTCTAACATTAAAATTGTCTCTCAACACTACAGAAATACTCCGCTCACCTTAACATTAACGCAGTAAGGGTGATAACACTGACCACACTGAGCACAAGCAATTAGCCGACCTTCAAGGTCATTGCCGTAAGCTCCACACATCACACAAACGTCTTGTTGCAAAACAAAGTCGTCACGGGATGAACACAATATCATTCGGTTTTCTACCCCCACTGGTTGCCCCTCCTCCTCCTTCGGAAACGAATCTGTCGATGCCCTCTGCAAAAACACAGATAATTGGTAATTATTTAATCAATCTTTTTCAAGTAGGAGCTCCACACAATTTTAAAACACTGATGCATAAACTTACGTGCACTCTTCCACTTCCGAACATTCTAAGCTTTGGTTTTGGTCCTCGTTTCTTGACAAGTTCACTGACTTTATGCCTCCTACTATTACTATTTGTACTATAATGACCTATTCGATCATGACCTTTGCCACGACCTCCCCCACCCCCAGCTGCAGCCCCACCCCCGCCTGATATAGATTTCCGTTTGTGCAGTTTCGCTTCGTAATTTAGTAACTTATTATCCTTTGGTGTTTGATGATGGTGGTGAGGTGGCTGATGTGAGTAATGATACTTGTCCTCCGTCACAGTTCCAGGTGTAATCTAAAGTTTACCCAGTCACATTAATTAATTAACAATTAAGCTCTCGCTATTCTCAATTAATCAACAATTTTCTTGGGTATCAAGACGACCTTTATATTTTTTGATAGAGTTTGGTTCTTGGACAGAAAAAAATTATTAACATGTTTAGATGCACTCTTTTCAGCTCCGATCACACAAAATCTCTGTTGATTTGAGCGATGCTACTTTCTGATGAAAAGAATGGGAGGAATGCAGCTCAGATTTGGATGCAAATTTACTCCCTGCATTCCTCCAAATCTCAGCTCATCTGTGTAACATGTGTGTACACAAATGAACGCTTTTGAAGAAGAAGAAAAGCTGACTATTCGCTATCACTAATTTGCTAATTATTATTGAGCTGTTCACAAGCGGGTGCATTAATTAGAATAAATATTTAAATAAATTGATGAGGAATGTTTGTGATAATATTTTGGGAGTCAACTGTGGACACGCGAATGGCGTGTCTAGCCAACTGTGAGAATAAATGCAGTAGTGCAGAAAGTGGGATTGTTTGCAAAAAATGGCTGTTGATTAAGATGGGAAGGAGAAGAAGAAGAGATTGAGATCGAGAGTGTGTAATTACCTTATCTAGCCAGAGGACATCACTGCTGTTCTCGGTGCTTTGCATGGACTCGTTTTCGGGGGAGAAGAGGGTGTCTTGGGAGGAAGTGTTGTTGTTGAGAACGGAGTTGTCCTCCCCTCCCAACTCGTCGGAAGTACGTTTTGCTGAGGGGAGGAGCCTTGGAGCACCTCCAGGGAGGGTTGTGCTCATCCCGGGCTGGTTGTTTTTGCACGGTTTGCAGATGTACTCGTAGTCCGGATGGAGGTCCTTCCTTTGCTGGTAGGTTTGCAGGTCTGCGGCAGGGTCACAGGTCCCGTGGACATATCTGGAGGTAACATGATTATTGGGATAATATTAGACCGAGAGAGAGAGACACAGAGACAGACAGTTTTTTGCATTGATTCCATCATTGACGTGTGATTTTGATATTTTCGCCATTTTTTTCATACTTTCTGCACTTGTGACATTGCAGCATTAGTTTCTGGGCGACGTGACGATAAGCTTTCCCACACATTGGACATGCCAGTCCCTTGTTTCTTTGCTGGTAGCAGGAGTCGCACACTGAGAAGTTTGCGTGCCACCGAGAGGAAGGGCCGGATCCGGGTGTTCGGGCACCGCAGTCAGTACACTGTCGGCATAACTGGTAATTAAAGTAGATAATCAAGAAGGGGGTCTGATTAGCATTTTCCCAATTTTCCATTCTACTAGAGCGTGCAAATTTCCTGTGTAAAACTCTCCTTTCTTCTCCTGATAAATTGTTTACCTTGCATTTCCAACTGTGTTTAGGTATTGATGATAACGCAGGTCTCAAGCAGAATATATGATAGGATTTGTCACAGGTGTCACATGAAAGTAGCTTGCTCTCGTCTCCAGGTTGCCTGCAAGCTTGGCACATTTTGCAAGCCGGACATTGCCAGCCTGCTCTAATACCGGGATCCAAATTGAGAGCCATACAAGTGCCGTGATAGTGATGGCCACAATTACTGCACAAAACCAATGCGGACACTTTTCCGGGGGAGTCACAAACCGTACAGTTTGCCTTATCTCCTACTAAAGACACTGCTAAATCTAAATGCGATGAACATAACACAGTTTTTGAACTAGGGTCCTGAAATGCACCGCTGATTGCTGCACAAGGGAGATGAAACACTGCTGCACAAGTTGAACCTTTGCAGGTCACACCGGCTCCCAAGTTGCCGCAGTGTAGGCAGCGTTGTTTCAGCGAACGGATTAATTCCACCTCCAAGTTTGTAAATGTGACGCCATCCTCCTTCGGACTCACACCGTCGCACCAGTTAGCACAACCGTGGTGGACGTAATAGTAACCTGTCAAAAATTCAATTGGTTATTTTGTAAGTACAATTTCGTTTTTGTATTTTTTTTATATAAAAGGCCGTTGGCGGTTGGTTTTTTTTTACCTGATGTTGTATCAAATAGACTGCTGTACTCTGGCTCCTCACCGTAGCCACAGACTTCATCCTGTGGCTCATTCATACTTTCCAGGCTACTTTGTGAAATGAGCCTTCTGAAACAAAGAGGACTTGTATTAGAAATCTTTACAGCGATTGGAGTCCCGTCGTTGTTTTCTCTTCTGGACGTGAGTTTAAGACAAGGCAAGTGATCATACTTCATTTTTCCAGATCCCTTTTGTCTCCGGCAAGAGAAACCTGTCTTTTGTGCCTTCTCGTTGTTCACATCCTTCTCCGTTTTATTCTTCAGCGTCAATCTGGTGGATACCGCGACAGGATCGAAACCGTCCGGAATATCTATGCGGAGGAGATCCCCTTGTCCAAGCATGCTTCTCTCCCCCAGATTGCAAAATGCGCAGACTTTTCCAGGCCTGTGGGTAATTCCAGTGAATAACATTTTTCGTTTCAAAATACACATTACTTTTTGCCACATTTCTGAACACTTGTCTGAAATCTTGTACCATTGTTCTGGCAGAAGTGAAAAGTCCTCGTGAAGCTTTTCCAGGGACGATGCCACACTACTTGTGTCTGACTCAGCAGCGTCATCCCCACCACCATTATTACCACCTCTTGGAGGAGATTCATGGCTTATTGCACTCAATTCTCCGATCAGACTAACTGCCAAGTTGGTCCCGCCAGCGGATAATAACCCATCACTTTTCTTCCTTCCTGTGAGTCCTCTATTTAACGAAGGTCCCGGAAGGCCCCTACACGCGGAAATTTGACCGATACGAAAATCAGGATTATCAGAGAAAATTCCAGTCGATCGCAGTGGAAAAAATAGTGCAGAGTTGTTGATCGGTAATTTGTGATTAGCGCTAGGCATCCGATTCCTCAAAACTTTGTACTTACCCGTAAAGATTTTTGGTTTTGTGACTCAACCCCATTTTGTGTGCTTTCCCCAGACCAACGCTGTTGTCTTTGCGTGGTCTTCCAGGTCCCCTTTTAACGTACGCAGGTTTCCCACTCCCTGGTTGATGTGGAGGATGTAGCACTGATAAAAGCTCATTAGTTGTTGGTCCAACAACCCCAGCAGTGGTGGGACCGGGGTCGATGGATTCATCCTGCGCAGTGACTCCCATTGACTTTGGTGGTGATTGATTTCTAGCAACTCTAGAAACTGCAATTGGAACCTTCCTGGTCTCTTCTACTCGTCATATTGTAAATTTTATTTCTGAATATTTTTTGCAGAGATTTAAACGATATATTTTAAACTTTCTAAACTCCCTTTTGCTGGACAATATATAGAATATATATCTTAACTCTGTATATTTATATACAACAACAAAGCTAAACACTTTTTACACACAATTACCAATTTTACCAGTATTCCAGCCAGTGCATTTTTTCTCCTTTTTATTCATTATTATAGTCAAATCAATTACTTTTTATATGCAGGAAATAGCAGTAGCTGTGTAGATGTAGTTGTTGTGATAGTGTGTTCTAGTAGAGCCAGTACTACCACCAATAGTAAACTTCTATTTATTATTATTATTAATAATATTCCTATTTCTATACGAATCGCTATATATACTATGTCTATATGTGTGTTCGGTTAGTACGGTTACTATACATGAGCTAGATGTGTGTGAGGAGTGTAAATAATCAGTAATCTGTTTTCTTTCCAGTGTGGCCCTGTATCGGCGCCTGACTCAACGTAGCGAGCGTGTCTACCCCTATCTTGGCAGTGCTCGAGATGGGATTCAGTTCCTGAGTTGGGGTGTCCTCAGAATGCTGTGGCGATTTTGTGCAGGAATGTATGCTCGCGGAGAAGAAGGAAGGGTTAAGATTTTTTGCTGCATCTATGGGGATGAACATAGGGATGAAGGTGGATTGGTGGTGGCTGACTGGTGGTCTATGTTGGAATATCTGCACCTCAGGTCTTCATCCCTATCCTTCAACGCTGAACGCTTGTTTATGTAAAATGAGTATGAGGACAAGCTTTTTTGAGCCGAAAAGGATTTTTGGTTGCTAGAGAGAAAGAGAGTGAGCGAGAGAGAGAGATGCGACGAGTAAGCTCCTTCAATGTTCAATGATCTTATAATAACGTTAGGTTAAACATAACCGAGACTTCATTCCTCTCTATGTTTGAACGCTTATTTTAGGTTGGCTGTCAGTGCGAAAGCATTTGTGGGAAATTTTGGAAGAAGCGTCGCAGTTCATTGTTTGGAGGGCAAGATGACGCTCTCTCAAATGACCAGGAATCCTAGCTCAAGTCTAAAAGCAGCCAGAGACTCCATTTGGCTATTTACTTTTTTGGGGAAACTGACCAATCCGTTTGGTGGTGTGTGGAGTATTTTGGGACCTTGAAAATCTATCTGTAGTCAAAGGTGTGTCAATATTCCTTTGTTGAGAGAGGTGAGGAGCGGAATGGACGCTCAGCAACGGAAGCACTTAATTAATTTTTAAATATCGAATATATTATCTTGCAAGTCCCTATGAAAAGATTGCATTTTAGTTTTAATATTTTAGTATTCCATAAATTCCCGTTTTGAGTGTGAATAGCGAGAAATGGTCAATTTCTCTGAGATGCATCATGTGCTCCAAGCGTACATTTTTCTCCTCACCTCTGTTTCAAATTTAATAACAAATAATAATACTCATATTATTATTATTGTCAGGTGAAAAGTAAACATTGAAGCGTTGTTTCCCGTCCCTGCTGTTATAAAGTCAGTTTTTAGGAGGGAGCAGCTGCACTGTACGGCTTGGATAGGATTGAAGCGATTCTCGTCATTTTATGAAGATGTGGCATTTGACCCCATGAATATTTTATCATTGTTCATATCTTTCTTCTCAAGAATGCTTATAAAATGATTTGAAGCTGTGAAACATAATATTATGCTGCTTTTATTTTGATGATTGGTTATTAATGTTAATGATGCACTTGGCAATAAATGATGAGAAAAAAAATGTACAATTTTGATCATATATTGTTTAACTGCGGTCATCTCTTTATTTCGATTGACATGACTTTTGGAGGCGCTCATTATTGTTTTCTTTTTATATTTCTTATCTCTCGCTCAAAAATAATCAGCAACAGTACACGCATTTCAAAAGTAACTCATATAAATATTCAATTATCAAATAATTTTATCGTAGAAAAATCAAAAGTCTTAGTTGTTCTATGGTTTTACATGCTGTGCATATTTTTAACCTTTTTTCACCACTAACTACACACATTTATTTGCAGGCAATTTACAACTTTGTTATCCACTTGATGCACAGATCATTGCCATTTCATTTTTTGACCCAAAATATTTAATCTGTTGATTGAACAACTGATATGATGTTTTGGCTAGTAAATAAGTAAACGCCTTGTTAACTTTTTTATCATATTGTAAGTAGGAACGCGTAGCATTTATAAATTTTCAAGAAAAAATATTGTCGAAGAATATTCTCGATGTTATTTAACCAAAAAACATTACATTTTCACCATTATTGTAGTATCATTTATTTTGTTAGTTTTTTCTGAAATATAAAAAAGTACGGTTAATGTGCACTGGTCTGGCCCATCAAGAAAGAAGAACAACAGGCTTTTAAAGTAAAAAATAATATCAATTAAAGCTTGAAGCTGTAAAATTAAACATTTATCACACATGACGTTTTCATTTGGTTTTTTAGATGATTTCGAAAGGAAATTGAACTAAAACATGAATTTTGAATCTCAAAGATTAGAAAAGAACATACCTTCATGTGAGCGCACACACGCCCACGAAGTTACAACTATTGGTACAATTTTACAATTTCAAACATGAAAAGCATATTCCATTTTCCAATAACTACCCAAAAATATTAAAGTAAACTCATGTTTAATTGACAATTATAGTAGTGAGATGAGCAGCCCTGTCCTGAATATTGTACTTGAATAGAATTTACATTGGACAGTAATAATTACTTTTATCCTTGTGATTGTAATGTGGTTTGGTTTGATAGTGCATCACCCCTAACTTAACTACAAATTGATGCGTGATCTCTATGTGTTTTATATGCGTATCCACTTAATTATGTGTGTGTGTGTGTGTATTTGTATTTGTGAAAAAGTTTGAAATTCTCTTGAGTTTGTGGTCCAAGTAGTTGGCAGCAATCAAAGCCAACATTAAATATTCAATATATTAAAAGATTTTCCCCGTGATGTGCGCTGCTCTTCTGTAGTTCTTATTCAAACCTCAAAAACATCTGTTAAAAAATAGGCTAACAAAAACAAAGATTCTAAAAACTACATTACAAGAACTTATTGTATTTTTTACAAACTCTGTTTGCTTTGTTAATGGAATTGGTTGACAAAGCAGACCAAGAAATTATAATACCAACAGTTAATAAAAACGGCTGACGTGGATTGGATTTTTCTGCTTGATTGAACAGTGGAAATAAAAAGTAAAAAAATGAGATGTAATAAATGTGAATTTTCTATTCTTAGAATCTTCTGATTTATATGTGTATTGTGTATATATGCAGCTCTAAAAATATTAACAAAAGATTACAATGCGTACTTAATGGAAATAAAGAACTATTTTTGCGAGTAAAACTAAATAGGTTTTTTTTCTAACTTAAAAGCTGAAATCCTCCTTGTGTTTTCTATCTGTGGATAGGTAGACGGCGGCGAGGCTATAATATGATGTTGACGAACGACGACTGGACTACAAATGTTCTAACAATAGTTTTTTCATAATAATTAACAACATAGTTTCCTCTACTAAATTAAGTTTTTGTGGTACACGCGGTAACTAACTGCTAAATATATATAGTATTTATATAATATATTCTTATATGTAATTAACTTGATGTGATAGTAATAATCATAATGACATTTTGGTTTTTACATGATAACGATAATAATTATAAATATACTAGTCCGGCATCTCAATTGAAACAATGGGCACAACAGGTTTTGAGTTAATCTTAGAGACTACTATTGCAGGAGTTGATTTGCTTGTTGAGGCTGAAAATTCTGACCCACCACCATCAATGTTATCCCGTCCAGGAGCAGGATTTCCACCTCCATCCTCATCGTCCTGGACGCTGTACGAAATATTGCAGTACTCTTGGAAACAAGGACACACATCTAACAAAAAGTGGCAAAAATTTTTGCGAATTCCAAACCACCCTATATTCATAATAACAAATTGTGACGGTTATGCATATTATAGGCAAAGTACTAAAAAATCAATTCTCTCAAAAGCTGGACTTACATTTGTTGCTTCTCTTATTGCTGAAGGAAGTGAGAATAAGCTGAATATATGTTAAGCACAACGGGGAAACGACCGCCATATAACTTATATTCATATTCCCATCTAATTTATTCGTAAGTAATACCTGAAAGCAATGAGATAACAGCTATGTTAATATCTACTCAAAAGAAATAACTGCTTTGATCTACGTAATTGCTTTATTCTCACCTGAAAAATTAAAATGGGTATCACAAGGAAGGTATACCCGATGGCAGAGCTGGTTGAGCTACGTCGTTGCTCTGCGTTTACCTCGGGAGCACGGAAAATAATACCGGCGAAAATTATGCTGTAGAGAACCCCCACGAGGGAGACGCACAGCAGAATCCATAATGGCACAAAAACAACTTCCCAGTCCCACAAAATGAAGTCGTCGAGACGAAGGGCGAGAAAAATGAACTGGAGGATGTTGACGGAGCAGAATAGTTCCAACTGTGTTCAATGGACAAACCAATAATGATTAAATTATTGTCGATATTTTTAAATATTAAAACAAACAATTGAAATGCAACTCACGTCAAATGATCTGTCGTTTTTTACTGCCCATATACATATAGCTATAGAAATTATGGATATGAAAATCAACGGTATGAAGACAAGGATCCACAAGTGACGTTGTGATTCAAGATTATCACAGACCAACAATTCAAACATGAGTAGTAGAAGATGGAGGGCGAGGGTCATCATCATGGCTTTGTACTGTATGTAAGCTTCTCCCTCCATTCTGAAACAGGTCAACCAAAGAAAAGCACAACAGTTAGATTACTATGTCACTGTACACTGGTGTAAATATTGATTCTTTTGTTAAGTAAAAACCTGTAATGGGGATGTCGCCACCATACTATACTCCCCACAACAGCCCCCAAAACAACCATAAATTTCCACAGCCATATTGGTATAAAAACCGCCCAATAACTCCACGCGATCAGTCCATCCTGGCGAAGAGCGATTAGGATTGTGAAGACAAAGAGACAGGAGTAGACTACAAATTTGCTGCAGTCCATCGAATACAGAATACACATTATATTTAATTTTTGTTAGTTTTATTAAATTTGTTATCCACTCATCTTCCTGAGTGCTACTACAAATTATCCTCCCTCTAAAAACCACCCCAGCCAAAAAACCCAACAAAAGAAAACGCACTTTCTCTCTTCCCCTCCTACTTCCTCAAATCATTTTTTTTTCTACTACAAAACTGTTACTTTCCGTTAAATGAAATTTCTCATCATCATTTTTTTAGTTTTTGTTCCACGAACCTAGGATTAAAGTCTTGTGAGATTCGTTCCACATTCATTCTGTGTCGTTGCTGTTGACGAACTATGGAATTCCTGGAAAGAGCAACAGTAACAGTGAATCAACATCATTGTACAGTGATTCACCCTCTCCCTACTCTTCTTTCTCGCTACTTTTCCTCCCTTATCGATACTTTAATTTTTGTTATCGTGGAACTTTCTTTTTTTGAGCTTAAAAGTTCATTTATCTATTTAAAAAAATAACTACACAGTCTTTCCTCCTATTCAAACTTTTTTAAACATTAGTAGTGTGTATTGTAAATCAAAGTAAAATTTCTATAAAGCACTGATCCAGTTTCGATAATTCCAGAGCTCCTTCCCAATATTCTCCTCCCGTCTTGATTTCTCTCGTTGTCTGTAGTCAGGTGTCAGCAGTTTTCTCAAAGAAGATCAATCTTTCCAGTAGTTTGTCTATTCCAGGAACTTAAATCACAATCAGCGTACACACTTCCATTTATTTCCCTACGGGAACCACCACCTTCCAGTCTTATCGTTAAGGATCCTCCAAAAATTATTCTAGACTCGCTCCCCAAACTCACTTCCGGTAGTACAATTCCGACCTTAATTAAAAACCCAATTAAAACATAAGTAATAAGTACATACCCAATCACATCTCCATTTTCCATCCTCTACCCCATCCACATTTAATTATTACAATTGGCAATACATTAATAAACCCCAACTATCCCACTATCTCCTCCAGTCTCTCTTTTCCTCCATCTCCTCCAAAAACTTTCTCCGTCTCTCTAATCCCACCTCTTTCCACACTTCACTTCCGTTTCCTCCCCCTTAATTTCCTATCAATCTTTCTGCAAGTGCAAAAACCAAACTCTTGTTTTCATTGCCCACTTACATAATTGATTTCCTTTGAGCGTAGTAAAAAGCGATCTCCTCAATCATCATTATCATAATCACGTCAATAACAGGAGAGTAGTCTCTCACTCAACTGGGCAACAAGAGCACCACTTTTTCTTCGTATTTTTTCCTACGCTCATTTTGATGCACACAAAACTCACTCCACATTACACACTCTCCGTAAAAAAACAATGCTGATGAAAGGGTTAAAAGAGTTTCCTTTCTGCTGCTCCTTCTACACAGATGATGGGTGACATGATGATCATCATGATACCGTCTTTCTTCACGGAGCAGAGTTTTATACATGCTTATTAATAGGTAACGCCATTGTTTGCTGTGAATGCAACGGTATTGATGGTGGTATGCTGTTGTGTGTGTGGTTGGTGGATGTTGTGGTTTTGGTTTTATGGGAATGTCTAGTCGGACGGAAGAACAATAGGCTATGTGGTATATGGAGCAGAAAAATTGTATCATAAAAAAATGAATAACTTGAGTATAGAGAGAAGCCAGAAAAGCGTCTGTTAAGTAAAAAAATGGGTTTAGAATATTTCTTCAGGTTTTGATTTAATGTTTTTTGGGAAGGAAAAATAGAGATGAAGGGTTAAATATTGGTTTCTCAAGTTGCCCCGGAAGTTGGGAAGGAGATTATTTTAGTGTATTTCCGGTTGTGTAAAAATGTAGAAGGGGAGGGAGAGCAGGAAACATAAAGTTTTATGGGGAGGGTTAAAATGTTTTTGGAAATGTATGCGAAAATATTATATGGGTGTAATTTTTAATGATGGGATGAAAAAGGCTGAGATGTGTGTGTAAAGGAGTGAGGTTAAATTATGGATGCAAATTGGCGATTTGGGATGTATGTGCTGGCACGTAGACTCGTTGTGTTTATGCAGGATGTGAGCTTTCTTCTTGGGAAGAGATAATAATCATGAATTTATGAATGAAGTGTTATGATAACGAGCTTTTGTTGCAAATACTTGGATTTTTGTTTTTGGCAAGTGTGAGTATGCTGGTTCATCGGCTTTTACTCAGAAGGAGTTCTCTAGATTTAAGAATTCAAGTTTAATTTTGAAATAAAACTTTTTTTTATGATTGGTATCGCGATTGCTAGAAATTATTTAAAGATTGCTCTTGAGTTGCTGTGGATCTCACATATGGCATTAAATATTTAAAGATTTTTGAGTATGAATGAAGCATAAAAAGTGTGTACAGCCTTTTTTCTCCATGATGCCTCCCAAGTTGCGAAAAATGTACCTGTTAAGTAGATGGGCTTATGCAAAAAACAACCTTTTTTACATCGCTCTAGAAAGAGATGCATAGACGATGAAAGCATACTGTGCCAATTAGACTCGCTTCATTGCGTATGGAATGTGTATGGCAAAAAGAAAAGAAAACAGCATTGCAGAAAAGTGGGAAAATGCAGAAAAGAGAATCGAATAGCGAGAAAGAGAACTCATAAGAGGGTCATTATGTATGAAAATGTATCTTAATCTTATCATTTAATCCAATTAGAGAAGTAATATTTGAGACTTGAGAGGAGTTTATCCAATTAGGGGAATTAAGTTTCAAGCAAATGATTGTGCTCTCTCTCTCTCTCTAGCGTAGAGGGAAAATGTCAAAAAAATGCTGCCAATCAGCAGAATTTTTTGGGTATGCAAAAATTTTATACCAGTTTGTTTTGTATCAAAACAATTATGAGAGCTTTTTTATCATTATGTGCAAACTGGTATCAGTATTTATTTTGCGAAATATATGTATGCATTCGTGCATATGAAATACTATTCAAGGACACTCACAGGAAACAAAAATGTCGTTTAGGAGAGATGATTAAAAAACACGAGAGAGTGACAGACATTAAAAAAGTCGTTGATGTGGTATACTTTAGCAGGCATATATTTCTGTCGGGTGCTCACCCAAAAGGTCTCAGTCAACTCTGCCTTGATAAATCTCCCTGTCTGCTTGTAATAGAGTTCATTCATAAGTTGTGGTCACCCACCACAAAATATCTGTTACAAGTTACAGCGTTTCAGTCAGGCTATCGAGTTTCCATTGCATCCACATTTTGCATCAAATGACACACTTCTCACATTTATGCCCTGACCGTGACACTGCTCGCAGAGATATGAACTGGAATAGAAATAGAGATGGACATTTATTTTGATTATGAATAGCAAAATTTTCGCAGTGTCAGAATCGCGAATACACAGTACTATTGTAGCCTTCTATATTTAATGCCAGCAAAGATCACGATCGGCCTATAAAACCTATACTTAATGTAGAGCTAGCAAAACTACATTCACATTAAGTGGGTGAACGTCTGTCCATGTGTCCAGACAAAATGTTACAATCTTTCAACTTTCGGGTAGAAAGCTCGATAAGAACGCAAATTAGATTACAACATGGAAAAGTGACTACCTACTTGTATTATCCCAATTTCAGCTATGGACTTATGTTCACTGTTTCACCCCAAATCTTCTGCAATACCTATACTTTATCACTATATGAGTTAGAGCATTTTTTTATCAAAAGTTCTAGTAAATAATGTGCCTACTTATTTTTTACTCGGGGTGCAATGAAGATAAATGTTTTTTTCGCAATGAATGGAGATGAACGAAACAATGGTAACAATCATGATGACTATGACACGGAGACGACGCATTATTAGCAAATAAAAATTTGTTCGCATTTTTTCCTTTACCACCATGAAAAAGGATTGAGCGTACTATATACACTTTAACCATTTTTTGCAAAAATAATATAATCCTACTAGCTTTATGTATGAATATGCATGGTTTTTTATGCTGGAGCAGATATTTTATTGCTAGCCCAACAAGAGTCACCACAAACATACCAACAGTGAAGTTGCCTTGTAGGCCATGCGAAAGTCGTCAATAACAACCGTTTTTGCTCTTCTTCTTTCAGAGAGAGATGAATATCACAGCAAGAAAAATTTGGCCACACACAAAAAATAGCTAATAAATTTGCGTCTCCTTTGAGGTCAACCCTATATGCTAGTTTATCATCACGACGATATTGCCATGAAGATTGTAAGCTAGTTATGAAGCTTGTAGATATGTGGACATGCATGTTATCGTGAGCTTACTAGGATCACGCGTTTGATATCGGGTTTTTAGTGTGTTATTAGAGCACAGTGCAATATTCACAGGCTTACATGATGCTATGCTGGGAATCATGATCAGTAATAATAATAATGAATGATGAATTACATTCCATACTAAATTCGTCAATGGACCATGTAAAAAACAGCCAGTATGCTTAATGCTGTTCTACAGTCATCAGTCATCATGATGGCAATAGCAGTGTGGCGTTTGAATAATTAGCTTTTCTTTTAGAGAATTTCCTTGTAGACTTATTCATGATGGCGTCATGTGGTGCTCCTACAAATTATGATCGTTATTCTTTTTTTATACTAGAGTAAATTGATTAAGCACGTGGAAAAGTGAGAAATTGAGGAGATTTGCGAAGACTTTCATAAACAGTAAATATGGACTCTGGTGAACAAAGACAAAATGAGAAGGAGCATGGGTATCGTCCATGGCTGGTTTCGCAACAGTTTCAGTGATTATCAATCGCAGTCAAGTGAGCCATTAAGTATGCGATGTACGACATCCCGCATGTGCAGCTGCCGTCTTCAAAGATACTGTTATCTCCATCATTGTCAGTATCCATGTGTATTTATGAAAGTTATTCTAACCGTTTTGCTCATCATCGCGTGCTGTTCTTATCAGAAAGTTCCTGTGGGAACCTGTGCTGCGCTGACGGAAGGTCATGGATTCCTGTTTCTTCCACCGGCATTTCGTTTCCTAAAATACTGCAAAACAACAGAGTACAAGTGCATTGAGCAAAATACGCTGGAGTTCTGGTATGACTTAAAGAGATACTCTGCGTGGAAAAGAAACTATCCCGAGTCGTCTTTATGGTGGAGCTCGAGACATCCACAGTTGGCAGAGTGGCTGGACAGTGAGTATTACAGACTTCGGGTGTATTTTGTCGATGATAACTAATTGTTCAGAAGTTTATGCAAAGTGATTAAGTGATTCTTGAACAATGATTTTACAACAACATAAAACATCTTTAATCGTTGATCATGATTACATCAACATTTTGCGACGTGCGAGTCGTTTCGTAGAGACGAGTATAAAAATACAAAAAATTTAGGCATTAAAAGTTGACATGAGTAAGATTAGAGTTCACCAAGATTCTTTGTTGAGATTAAACTAAAGCTTTTCAAGGCACCGAGTAGATTTCCCCCTGTTTTGAGGCAATTCTATTGTGATAACAATCTGTACGTGGAATATCATTTTGCAATTAAAATACATTCATGAATGTAAAGGTAGACATAAATACACTTTTGATTTTGTACCATTTACAAGGATTAAGCATACCAGTTACATAGTAATACGAAATAAAAATATAATAAACACTGTATAGAAATAGGATAGAATACCGACACATGACAAAATAATGTGCTGACTAACATTTACCCACCATGTTGACTTTCTATCCAAATCTTGCTAGAAATACGTTGATATGACAATGAAATAAATATGTTAGCATAAGTAAGCGTAAGTAAATGCTGGAAACTGCTGTTCCCATTCAGATCTCAACTCTCAAAACAATGTTAATAAATATTTACACTTGATTAGAATTAATTCAGCATTCTTTGACATTTTTCACTTTTTCCCTTTCTTCGATATTGTCGCCTCCATCATCCGAGTACAGAGATCTTTTTCCTTCTGCTTAGTTATCTTCAGTTTCTCCTCTACCTGGAAATTTCATAAACAGCAATTTTAAGAACACCTACCTATATAAATATTATAACAGTATACTAGAAATGTGCTATAATAATTACCTGAGTCTTAAACTTTTTGATATCGCCGTCATCACCGGGACGTAGCTCCTCTGCAACCTGGATTTGCACATAACTTAGCTGATATCTACCAAGTTCAAAGAGAGCTTTGGCAAACCTAAAAATAAATAAGATAAAAATTAGCAAGAGCGAAACGGGATAAATTGGTATTGTTTTATGAATAGTTATTGGCATTGAATTGCATGGTATACCAATAATGAGACTTGGCCTTCAGCAAGCCATTGCAATGAATAGTGGTCCCGTTTTCAGCATACTTGCATGCATGAGTGAACTTTCCCCTCTTGAAGTAGGCTTGAGCAAGGTTGTTGCACACTGCGTTCCGAATCTTTGCGTACTTTTCCAACTGCTCTTGATTCATATAGAGCATATCTTTAATAGCGTCCAATGCATACTTGTAGCTGCAACAAAGAAATCAAACAAGCAATTGTAAAACAATTATAATTATTTTGAATAAATAAGCTATGTCTTTTCTGCAATAGAATTTTCATTAATTCATACTATTTTGTAGCTTGCTCATAGTCCCCATCCTTCATTTCTCGATTCCCCTCCGTCTTCATTTCTTCGGCATACTTGTACAGTTTGGAAAACGGAAGCTCAGCGCGTTCTGTTGACGACAAACGAGCAATACTCTCGTGTTTCTCCCGCTGGTAGGCTTCTACTACCTCAATTTGTACCATGACCCGTGCCTCTGCAATGAAAACAAAAAATAAATTATTTGCCCAATGCACGTTATAAATCAGATTTAAGAACGCCTTCGGTTACCTGGTGGAATAGTATTTTCTTCCAATAAAGGCACTCCAAGTTTGCCATATCCATGCTCACTCGTCCCCAAAAACTTGGCAATCTCACCAACTCTCATTGTTAAAATTCCATCCTCCATAACAGGAAGAAGCTCGCCAGAGTTCATTCGATAACGCCGAGGACGCTTGTTCTCATAAGTACTCTCAATCAAGTCATCCATAAATTCTACTCCAATCAGGTAGTGAACCCCAACTACATCATTTGGCATCACCTTGTTTCCTGTACCGGGACGTATTAACTAGCACAACGCAAAAATAAATATCTTGTCACTGTTCATTAAGTATTAATAATAAATAATCGTCGTTAATTGTTAGTTTCAGCAATCACAAAACATACTCGCTTCTTTATAGATCCATCCTCAAGAATGTTCGTCATCAGAGGTTCAATCTCAGAGAAATCTCCAAACATCACCGATAAGATTTCTTTATCTTCTTCAGACACAAGTGGATACTTCATGTGCTCCAAATTGACCCGCTTAGTAATTTTGTCACTCCGCGGCGGCCCGCTCTTCTTATGTCCTTCGGTCTCCACGACGTCAGGCATCTCAAAAGAAAATTCCTGACCCTCCCCATTTTCCAATGCCCTGAATATTCAGTTATAAAATTCAGAATTTTAACCCATCGCATCTCTTCTTCATGTCAGCTGTCTAATATAATACACATAATTTACAGTACTTACCTTAAGTCCACTTTGAATTCCACACCGTTCGGATTTTGAAGGGACTTCATATCAGGAAGCCCAGTGCCGCCACATTCGTCATCAGAATCGAATTCCATCTCCAGCTAACCACTGAAATTGTATTTAAAAAAGATTATTAATACTGCCTGCAATGGAACATTAGTCAACTTGACGCTGCCAATTCAGCTATTTCAATCTGTCATCTGTGTACATGCCAGTCAGTCGACATCAGTAAGTACAACATGACTATTTTGGAACGTATGACACGGATGACAGTTCACTATTGACTGTCACTAGTAACTGCTCCTACTTTACTTAACTACCATTTACTGTCCCTGTTCACCCCAGTGACCTCCCTATTCACACCTTTCGACCACAATACAAACAATGGCACTAATTACAGATGATTAACAATTATGAACCATACTACACGTAATCAGTTAATAAATAAGCATGAAATTACTTTTGAATAACTGTAAATATAACTCACCAAAAACCAGCCCAATTTACACGGTTGACGGTACAAGTTAAATGCTCAATAGTAAACAATTAACTGTCACCTGTGAATTTCTATCTTTTGACTAATCAGTCAAATCAGTTGACACTTTGTCACTGGTCAGTAATCAAGACTCGTCCAAAACTTCCGAACCTCAATTCCCAAAAACTACCAATCCCTCAAATAATAGCCGAGACAAAAAACACGTGAGTGAATTACAACATTACAACTGGATTCACTACTCACCTGCTGAGCTGCCAGCCGACGGCTCGATCCACTCGCTTGACTAGACGAGACGGTAAACAGAAGAAAAAGAGAACAACACGAGCAGAGAGAGAAGGCAGTTCCCGCTTAGTCGCAAAACTCGCAAACGCAAAGATTCACTTGAGCGTTGAGAACAAAGGACAAAAACAGATAGCGAGAGATGATGAAGGGAATGTCGCGTAGTGGTTGCATGAGCGGAGATCTGGTTGGAAGACAGAAAGCGCTCTCTAGTGAAGCGAATTTTATGCTGGGAAAATGCGCAGCTTTACGAAATCTGGTGGCCGGGTGACGGGTGAGGTTCTTACTTGAGCGTGTGCTCTCTTCTCTCTTGAAAAGGAGTCCACAGTAGGGATTTTTGTAAAGGGTTGACTTTTGAGCTTTGTGGCTGTATGCTGAGTTGTTGAGGCGAGAAATAGAGGAGCGTGCTTGCTTCCCTATCATCACAGTCTTTTTCATTTGGTTACTGTCTTGTGCTTTCGCAAGAGTAACTGCTGCTCTGGAGGTGGAGGAATCTTGAAAGGAGTTCAAAGTTGACTGGCGAATCATCATGGCGGTTGGGAAGAACAAGGGGCTGAGCAAGGGAGGAAAGAAGGGGGTCAAGAAGAAGATGTAAGTTGACCTTCTGATTAATTGGCGATTGGGGTTGACTAAAGTTAGGATTATGATAGGTCATGTTGCAGTTGAGTTAACTGAAAACTTAATTGGGTGTTAAGGGATGTTCATTATGAATATTTAAGTAAGATGAACGAATGCGGAAGTAGTTTGGATTGTTATGACATGATATGCACCTGAAGCTAATGACAGCTCAAGTGAAAGCGTGTGACGGTGACAGTTTTGAGAAAGATGATTTAGTATTAAGTTCTATCAGGATTATCGTGTAGCGAGATTATGCTTCATGTTTATCAGTTCAGAAGACTAATGTCAAATCTGTGATTTTTCTGCAGTGTTGATCCATTCACCCGTAAGGATTGGTATGATGTCAAGGCACCATCCATCTTTAAAGTTCGGGATGTCGGTAAAACGCTCGTGAACAGGACTCAGGGAACAAGTAAGTAAGTATAAAGTTTGAAGTACATTATGTTGAAAGTCTTGTTTTTGAACATGGATTTTAAGTATTTGGATTATATTGCAGAAATCGCCTCTGAGGGATTGAAGGGTCGTGTTTTCGAAGTGTCCATTGCCGATCTTCAACAGGACAACGATGCTGAAAGATCTTTCCGCAAGTTCAAGCTCATCGCTGAGGATGTACAGGGCCGCAATGTGCTCACCAACTTCCATGGCATGACACTGACAACTGATAAGCTCCGATCGATGGTTAAGAAATGGCAAACTCTTATCGAGGCTAATATGGATGTCAAGACTACTGATGGCTACTTGCTTCGTGTTTTCTGCATTGGGTATACTCAAAAGGATGACAAATCTAAGAGGAAAACTTGTTATGCCCAGCATACGCAGGTAGATTGTTTTTCATAAAATATGATTAACTTGTACAATTAGTAGGAAAATAGTGAATACTAATTCTACGTTTCCGTCTTTTTTTCAGGTTAAAACCATTCGTAAGACGATGGTTGATAAGATCAGTAAAGACATTACCCAAAACGATATGAAGGAAGTCGTGAGGAAATTAATTGCTGACTCTTATGCTAAGGAAGTTGAAAACGCATGTCGTGCAATTTACCCACTTCATGATGTTCACATTCGGAAGGTATACATGAATTTAAAAAAACTATAAATGTCCAAATTATGAAAAATTAAGTTTTAACATGAGCTAACATATTGTTATCTTTTGTGGCTGTCTCACAGGTGAAGGTCCTTAAGAAGCCACGATTTGACCTATCTAAGCTATTGGAAATGCACGGAGATGGTGGTGGCAAGTCAGCAACTGGTGAAGATACCGGAGAGAAGACGGAGAAAGCGGACGGATACGAACCTCCTGTCCTTGAAACCGTATAAAATTATTGTATCCAGATTTTCATTCCCTGGAAACCGTTTTTTGAATAAAGTGTTTTGCTTTACTGGAGTTGTTAAATGGCTTGTCTACGCATCAGCTTATTTCCAGTCAGTTCTACTGTCCCATAGTCACCCACCACTTATTTTACAGATTTTTTAAAATTTTGAATAATAGAGAGCGTAATATGAGAACTTATTGTTATGGATTGCTAAGAGCAAACAAGCTTTCATAAAACTATAGTTTATTAGTTTCAAAAAACCATAAATAAAATATTGAAGTATTCCACATACAGAACACGCTCCGGATTTTGCCTAGACTAGGAAACGAAACACACGCACATAACATATAATATCTCTATTCACACCAAGGCCAAAAATGTTATTCGATATTAATGACTACTATAATGACTGATTAAGCTTTGGGCGATATAGGTACAAAGTATTTAAAACTGAATGATCTACTCTACATATTAAACTTGCCCATACGCACACCACACCGAATAACTTAGACTTATTGATGCATCGGTCAACAAATTCAATTTATTATTACTTCTCCATAATTTATATCTATTTAGTGGCGTAGCATATGAGGACGAGGTATTTACAAGGGTATTTTTTAAATATTTATGCTTGTCATAAATTATACCAGCAAAAAATTATTTGTGATCTGCTTTTTTTATTTTTAAGATTTTTTTTTACATAGATTGGCTCTGTATACTGCTGCTGCTGCTGTTGTAGAGTTCATGGATTTTTTTTGTTGGTGGTGTCTTTCTTCTGAACTTGGCGTTTATATATATTCCTCTTTCGATTGAATGCCTCCTCAACCAAACCACCCGCACTTTATGTTTTGTATGATTTTCAGTTTTCTAGTTGTCACTGTCATCATCGAGAACCTCGATACCGGTTGTAATTGGATCTAATGCTGATGCTGCCTTCCAGATTTTGCTGTTACTTCGACTCCGTATTCTGATTGAGTCACTGGAGGGATGCTTGTTCACTGATGATGACGCCCACGAGGAAGGTGAAAGAACCCAATTCTGTACTTCTCCGTCCTCCTCATCCTGTGGTGGTGACGGTGGCGATGACTTTTTCTTTCTCCCTCTGAAATTAGAGAGATCAATGAACAATTAGCTCATCCTATATTTATTCATTCTTTGAATACATGTAACAAGCAATGCATCCAAATAATTAAGCAAACCATTTGTAGGTTCAGTGTGGCTTTCACTTTTCATAGATACATGTTTTTTTTATCGCTATAGAAGTACAAACCCTCATACTGTATACTCGCTTCCCCTTGTTTCTTGAGGATAGAAAGTAGCAAGGAATAGTCGTATGATGTCGTGTGCGTGGGGACAAATTGGTACAAAGTTGATTGAATTTTCTCAGTTTCCTCCCACAACTAATCCTGCATCTATGTATACCTTAAACTAGCCAAGTAAAGAGAAGGAACAATTTCTTCGTATTCAGTAGTACCCACTACCCATCATACTACTTTTTCACCTATTTACATTTAGATGACACGGATTAACTTTTGTTTAATTAGTTTTTTTCCTCCCTAATTTTTCTCTCGTGTGGAGGAGAGATTAGAGACAAAATACACAATAAGCTTTCTTGGGGTCAAGTTTCCATTGAGAAACTGAAACAAACTTTGTATCCAGCGATTAGCAGTATCACCTTACAGACGCTCCAAAAGTGAAAGCAAGTTGCAGAGAAAAAGTCTGCACCACACGCATCACGTTAAATAATAACATGTTACAGAGTGAGAGAGAAAGTATGTGCGGAAACTATTAAACGGAAAATATTTGATGAAGAAAGAAGAAGAGGGATTCTATTTACGTGAGACCTTTCGCGATACCATTATGTCAAGGAAGACCTGACCGCGAGTCGTGAGTGATGGTTATTCGCTATTTACTAATTTAGGTGTTCACCAGTTTCTTTAGATCTTACGTACATTTTGTTAAAATCGATAATCCCGTAAGCTGGGAAAAATGAGCCTTCTCCATCTGCAGAGCGAAGAAAGTGATGTGCCCCATACTTTTGCAGGGCCAGCAGCGTCTCCAATTCTGCAACTCTCTGGTCCGACTGCCGCTTCTGTGTTCTCATTCTACATATTTCAAACAAAGATTCACAAATAACTAATTATACACTTCATCACACTCTCATCATAATGTATATTACACACAAGTAATTTCGAACAGTGATTGCCTTCGTTTGAAAAATGGAGTGGAGAAAATATTCATAGAAAAAATATATTCACATTGCATTGCATTCACATGCAATTCATTTATTTTCATGCAATTTATTCTACATTTCACAATAATTTTAATTGTATCAATTAACTTACGTGCTGACTGGTTTTCCAGTTACTGAGGCAATCGTTACCATCATGAGCATCCAGTAAGCTGCCGTAGCGCCCATCCTTCCAACTTTCTCCTGTCAACTTCTTTAAATTGGCGCAATTAGCAAGAGCAGTCAAGCAAATTGTTATAGAGCCTTTAACTTTAATGGCTAATAATATTTTGAAATCTTGTATCTCCCACGGTATAGTTTGTGAAAGGGTTGTTCAAAGCGCACTATTTGTTTCACTGATGAATTTCTTAATTTGATATCTAAGTTTCACGTGGCAGCTAAGAACACACAAGATTCCAGGTGGCATTCACTGGGAAGTTTACAGTTCTGAAAATGGCATGAAAAATTAATATTGTAAATAAAACAATAAACATGACAAAATAGCTCGTTGAAAATAATATAGTCGCACGATCATTTTTGCAGCTAGAGCTATTTATGTACTAAACCAATGTATTTCGGGTTGGGAATGGTTCAGTTGTTTAGATTCTGAATGAATGATGAAGGTCTAGAGAGGATTGGCACTGGGAAGGGCATTATGAAAACGCAACAGCATAAATTCCAATAAACCGGCTAATATTACGCTTAACGTCAGTCAACCACATGGAGTCATTATCATCACCCCTATTGCATAATGGAACTTGGGAGTCAGGACCCATTCACAAAAACTTTCTCCTCTTTTGTCTCTTCTCCCTTCTCATTCCCTAAATTCTTAATGAATGATGGCACCCGTATCATGATGACTATGATTCAGTTTGGAGCATTCCACTCGATGAAAATGTAAACCGTCTTATTTTCGGAAGAGATTAACAATCATTTCCCAATTTTGGGCAAACAAATCATGGAATGATAAAAATTAAGGGAAAACATATTTTCAAGCGGAAGTAAAAAGTAGTGTGGGTGTAATTAACTCGGAGGTAACTTGTATTCCCTTTTGGCATTGAAATTTATTATGAACCAAGTTATATACCAAATCACGTCAGCACTGTTTTTTCACAAGAGAATAAAATGATCATTTAACAACATTGGAATCAGTTTTGGAAAGTATTAATTTTGCATGACATGACAAGTGCAGAACGCACTTTCAACTAGTTTAAAAAGATGATGTGTATTGTATATCACAATGTAAAAAATCATCAAGATAGATATACCTATTGTCTCGACTCCATGTCTCCATAGTTTTTACATGGTAATTGTAAATGAACCAACAACTATACATTATTACATGGTATTAGTATTTTATGCACACAACCGGAAGAGGAAAACCGTTCTTTGTGGTTGCATGTTACATGTTAGATTGTAAGGAAAATTTTTTACCTATCATTCATTCAATAATAACTTGGTAAATATTTTACTCGTTTTTTTCTAGTGTAGAAGGTCGGGAATGAGTAGTCGCTTGTCTACTTCAAATTTCAGTCAAGGTTCCAGTGTTGTGGTCATATTTTTTGTGGTCCCCACAGTACATAAACCTAGATGAATTTACTTACTTTTTTGTATTAAAAACAATAAAATATTTTATGACTTTTCCTACCTTATGAATACTAATATTTGTGAAAATTAATTTCCTTGAGCTTGCTTAGGTATGTTTTAGTGCACTTTCACATAATTTGATTTAACTACTCAAAGAATCTTTTCCTCGTATTTTTATGCCTTAACCCTGCGAAAACAACGAAACGTAGTAAAATGAGTTTAGCCAATAATCCATTCCATCACTTTTGATTGATAATAATATCACACTAAATCCTGTTTTTATACACCTTGTCCTCGGGCCAAGAGAAAGTATTGGAAAATGAATCGACCAAAAGCTACAGTGTTCTAAAATAAGTTATTATGTCATCAACCTCAATTAAAAATAAATTTAGACCTGGTTCCAGAGTTTAAAATAGTTTGTTGATATATAAAACGAGCATTTCGGAGTACCCCTGCCTATCGAGAGGAAAGAAAGCAATTAAAAATGCATGTTTTGTTCCGCCGTCCACTTCCAGGTGCTAAACATTTTAAAAGGAAAATAAAATACCTATACACACTATGCTTTCAGAAAGACTACCCTCAAATTTGAGTTTTTTCCGCATGTCACTATCATCTACAAATTGGGCAATCATGTATTGTTCATTACTCATAATAGAATAAGAGCATCGCCAATAAAGAATGGTACTGTGTGACCGAAGCGCGAGTGAGCACCACCAAACTTTCTCTTGAGTGTTTTCCTTTCCCCCTTGTTACAATCACGTGCATTCCTCCTCTTTGTTTTGTAGTCAGACTTTCCTTTCCAGGTCAAATTGAAAAAAAAACTTGGACATTACCAAGAAATCAAAGTGGAAAAGGGGTATAGGTACTCAATGATGTGAGATTGGTTTTAAAACTCGCTAATCATAGACTCAAAAATAAAATCCATTTATCATGAACGTGTCTACGCTTCTTCAAAACAGGTAATTTTACATAGACAAAAAAGTATGGAGTCGAAAAAACATGCTCGTCATACCAAAGATGTAGGTGGATGGAGAAAGCTTGCTGGTGATAATGAAAGCAAAAAACAACAAAGAAAAGGGCAGTGGGCTCAGTAACGTTTCTTCCTTTATCCTCGTTTCTCTTTCCATCAAATTCCCACCCAGTGAGGTACTAATCACATCTCTCTAGAAAACCTTTCCCACTCACTTTTTCCCCTGGACTTAAACGAATAGAGAATGCTTTCTCCTAGGGTGTCTACTGAACAACTCAACATGTAATAATGTGTGGGGAAAAACGATAATCTGTTGGAATTATCCAACTAAACCTGAGGGAACAATATAATTGGTTAAAAACACAATAAACTGATGATGAGAAAAGGATTTTAAACAAGTTAATATGAGTCTATAAATAAGTGTGTTTACAAAAAGCAGTGTACTCGCTTTCATCTCCTTTGTCGGAGGTTTTATTATGTAAACGGAAAGGGAGTAGTTGGTCTGGGTACTGCGTTGTTGTCAATTTTTAAGTGTGCTACGGGGCGAATCAAGACTTCTATGGATTTGATGCTGGGCAACGGTTATTTCGCAGTTTTGTAGGGGTTACGTTGCTTACGCAAAAGCCATTATGTTTTTCCAGCTTTTACATAAACTTTACAACTTCATTGGAAAGCTGTGAAGGAAATCTTGCGGAAAATTCGGACCGACTAGAACGGCGTATTGTTTTGGGATATTTGTACTGATACTGGTGTACAGACATTTAGGAAATGATGAAAGTGAAATGCACATGTGTACCTTGATGACTGATTAACATTCATAATAATTAGAGTGAGATTACCATTTTGATTAACGGTAGGAAGCACTGCAGTTGAGTCTAGTATCTAGTATGAATTGGTTAACATTTGTTGTCTGGGTAAAACCCCAAAAATTAACATCAAATTGAACCGTCTGCTAATCAACATAAATAATTAGAAGGACACGTTGACTCGCATGCATTTATGTCTTGTAAGTTAATAATATGTAAATAATTTGATGTTGGTTTACTGCGTTCCAGCGTGCCCCATGTAATAAAAAAGGTGATGCCGAAGAATTGTTTTATGATTACCATAATTATCAGAAAGACGTGTGTAGGTTGGATCAAAGGCTAGGTGAAAGTTTGTACCGAGATGGGTGCGCATTTTCTGATTCTAATGAGATGAGCACATTAACTAGCCGTTATATTCAGAGAAAGTCAAGTGAACACACACACACACGTTTCATTCCCACATGGTGGAGTAAGTATATGTTGTGGAGTGAAGTGGACATTTATGAGTTTCACAAAAACAAGTCAACTCGGTGGAGATCAGAGAGCAGATTTTGGAAGCTTTAATGAAACGTAAATAATTTTCATTTCATACGTTGTGTCATGTCTTCCACTTGGACTGGGTGTGTGTATCTCTGGTGAAAAACGGTAAGTTGTTGTGGTTTATTGATAGCTCATCTTTTACACACTTACGACCTTGCTAGACCTTTATTGTCGGCATCATTTCACATGACAGATTTTATAGTTTTTTTGAACGCTTTTATGACAACAGTTGATGACGGTGATGATGATCGTCATGGAGAGATTATTGTTCAATCTCTCCCCCGGGTCCTTTCGTCCTCATTATAAACTATCAAACTCCACGATTTTATGTTTATGGGCGCTCATCACACAGCCACAGGATTTTCCTTTGTTGCCAACAGAACTACTTTTCCACTTTATTGAGGGGGCAAACCTGAACAGGGGAGCAACAGGAAGTAGCGGTTGAAACTGAACTTCTCTTTCAGTTCACTTCATCCAACAGGCTTTGTACAAATGCACCCTACAAAGCTATATATGCAAGTCGTCACTGTAACTATTGACCCAAGTAGCCAGAAAAAAATTAGGGAAGGAAAAGTCGTTTCATAACCATACAGCATTTTTGCAAAAATTTCTCATGATATTAAATGTGTGTGGGCTTGTAATAAACAGTTTGAAACTTTACGCCAGTTTATGGTACCTCGTCGCAAAAGATTTCAAATGAAATAAGTTGAGCGGACAGTACACAGACGTGGAAGACCATATTATGAATAGTTCTATATTGGAAGTTCATGGTATTCAATAAAAAGGTCGGATACTACGTTTCCCCGTTTTTAGGGAGTATTCATCACTGCCCACACATAAATCTAACATTTTGAATGAACCTGTCACCAAAAATAATGGAATTGGTACACAGTCAATGATCTTAGTGGGAAGGAAGAGAAAGGGTATATTGGTATGTCATTCTCCTTTCTTCACAAAAGAAACAAACTTGTGGAAAATGAGAAATAAAGAAATTGTAGGAAATGGACATAGAAGGAAACCGAGACTTAAATATGTACTCTTGTATATATCTGCAGGAAAATCTAATGCTTTGTATTGTCTTTGTTTAAAAGGTCCCTAAAGACAAGGGACGATGGACAGGAAACATGTGCTTTTATACAAGTTCCTGGAATTGGAGGCTGCAGAAGAAGAAATACGAAGATATAGCCATTTTGATTGGAAACTACTGGACACCCTTCGTTTTACCTTCCACAGGGCTGAGTAGGCAGTGGTTCTCTTTCAACTTTACCAATTCCTTCTTGACTTCTTTATATCCCTTTCAAAGTTCAATGTAAATTGAGAAATGTGCCAAGTTTAAGTCTTAAATTTCGGCAATATGTAACTAACTCCGAATTGTGCACAAAGACTGCTAAAAATGTGACCAGCTAAAATTAGACTTGGGAGTTTTCCACCTCCAACACTTTTCGTTTATGTACCTTTTTCACACTATTAACATACCACCAAGTGATCGTAAATGATTTTATTTAGTTGCACATTGTTTGATACGTGATGCTGGAATGGAAATAAACAAGTAGTAGTCTTCGTCACAAATACATCTTCAATTCGAGATTTCTCGTGTTTCACAATGTGTTTCAATCAGACTAACCCACTCCTTTTACCAAAAGATTATATTTAGTAAGGCCCAGTTAGATTTTTTTCACTCCCACACAGCCGCGCCGATGTTTTTTTGTGTTTTAGGGGAAGCAACAGGAGCTGGAAGATTAGCAGCATACTTTTGTGAATTTCTTAGACGAACAGTATAGTTCAGTAAAGCCTGGAAGCAGAGAATATTATGGCGAACTGTAAGTCAGCGAAAACACATCATGAAAAGCTTATATAGGGATTCAAAGTTTAGAAGCCAAAATGGCTGGGTTTCCCATTACTAACTATTATGTGTAAAGTTCGATAGTTAGAGAAGAAAATGCGTAGAAATTTCATCAATATGCTCATTCACTAATGTTTGATTGTCAATGGAATATATTTACAATATGGTTATTTTTTATTTAACCACGTGTACGAGCAAATATTTCGCAATACAAGTCACAAGTCAGTTATAAATGTACACTTGCGAAATCTGGATCCCATGAATGTCAGTCCATAGCATTTTGCCGATGTATTTATAACATTCTGAAAAATGTGCCTGATTCATGTAAAAACAAGAAAGGCTTTTGACTTTTCGCTTGAGGCCAACAAAGAGATGAAAACAACACATTTTAACCTGGTCTATTCTAATTACTACTATCACCTACAAATATAATGTGAACGTTGACGTGTGATGGAATGTGGGAATCTACAATGTGTTGATATTTTCATAAAATAACATATTGTTAAGCCACCTACTTGTTCACACATCATTATGAAAACATTAGAAGATTGCTGGTACTTGAAAAAAAATTGTATTCCCAAAGAGACAAAACACCTTTCCTCATTCTTCGCTATAATGGGTAAGAAGAGGAGAGTTAAAAGAATGAATAAAATAAAACTACACTCGATAAAAAACACAAATATTTTCATAGTTACCCTTTTTATGTTTTTACTGCATACCTATCTCTAAAAAAGAAGTAGTAAGTAGGTGGTGAGTAGAGAAAGAAAAGTGAAATTACAAGATAATCGATACAAGTTGAAAGAAACCTGAAGTGTTTTTAGTAATTGAGAGTAAAAGCGGCGGAGAAAGAGTTTAAGAAAAAACAAAAGAAAACATTGTGCTCAAGCAGAAAATCATGAGACATGTTGTATGGTAGTTGCCAAGGAAAAAAGTGAAACTTACTATGTTCATCTCATAAATGATCTGTTGCTTTGATAGTGTATAAAGGATTGCAAGAAAATGCATTACAGTTTTGGTGCCCATCTACAAGAATATCATCACATAAGATGAAAGAGGAAGTTTCTCATTTCGATTTAAAATTCCCGATAAAACGAGGCACAAAGGCGAACAGGAAATTTTGTATGCATACTATACTAGAAAAACAGAGGTAATGAAAGAGGTTGCGTTGCGTTGGATTTTGGTATGCGTAACTTGATGATTTTTTTCAAACTTTTTTTTTGGGTTACTACTCTTTCCCAACCGAACCTTCGTAACTGAAGCTTTTATTCATTCTCTTTGTTTTTATGAAATGTGAAGGAAGAAGAAAAAAGAGCGTTGGGAATTGTGAAATCATCTAATGACGAGATCTGTTCACTCCAGCTTTTTTGCAGGATGTTCTAACCTGGTACACTAGTCTCAACAGTACTTCTCGTGAATGAATAAGGGCAAGAAATTTTCTTTTTGCTTCGTTGGAGCGGTGTTCCATTAAAGGTAATTAGTCATTAATAGAGTACAGGTATGCAATAGAAACATTTTTAGTCACACCGCCATCACCATCCCACACCACACTTGATAACGAGGAAAGCTGAGTTACATTAGATGAAAATGACGAAACTTGCATATCATGTCTTTCAACCAAATGATATAATATCCTATTTTTATGTAGTTCATCATCCGATCTGTTTCACAAACCCGTTGGAATTCTCAGAAATCACAAGTTAGGCTGACTACGAATGAATATATTTTATGCTGTGACGAGGCACTTAAGTTTATAGGTTGTGAGCGTATTTACATGTCAAAAGAACCCGTGTTGTCACTTTTCACACTTTCAAAAATTCAAACTTTTCAATTGTACCTTTTCTGGCATAAAATGCTGAAGTTGTAATTTGAATAAAACAAACGAATCCGCTTTTGGTGAGGTTTAGTCTAAACTTTTATGAAAATCGTAGTATGTGCTATGTATCTAGTTCTTCATAATTGTTAGCATTTTCTTCTACAGATATGTGAAAGATTTTACATCTGCATATGTAACTGGTGAAGTCTGACATAAGTCTGGTCGCTTTATGGCATTTTTAGAAAGAAATGATCCAGTCTTGCAAAGTAACATAATATGTAGGTATTTGAAATCATGATAACCTTAATAGTGATGCAGATATGTAATAGTTTACCATATACCTACTCACCGCCCACACACTATGTAACAACTATGGTACTATTTTACCAACATATATCGCATTCCACACGGGGTAGAAAAAATATACACAGGATACTACAACGGAACATGTTAACATTATTTTAGTTTGAGAAAAATAATGAGGGAAGTTCCAGTTTGTGCTAGGTTTAGGTTGTAAAATTATATTTTGTGTTGTGTTCAGTCAACGTTAAGTAATTTTTATATAGACGTGTAGCAAGCTTTCTTATACTCAAGCTTAGCGAAATTAATTGTTTAAAATCTCTCGAGGAAACAAAAAAAACCGGTTTTGGTCTTGGGTCTTGAGAGGCTTATCTAATTATTTTATTGAATGAGTGTCATCAATTTAAATCAATCCTGGATTTCGACATGTCGTGCAATATATTTAGCGTTTATGATGATGATAACATTGATAACTGTCTTGGAATAAAAGCAACTTACTACACACTCCACAAGAAAGTTACCATTCATCATCCACTCCAGCCATTATGCACTAATGCACTGGAGGTACACCATAATTTCCATATCTACCCTTGATGTTGATTTCCCTTTCATGCATTCCTGTATTC
Organism: Willowsia nigromaculata; assembly: GCA_034700605.1. Lineage (NCBI taxonomy): Eukaryota > Metazoa > Arthropoda > Collembola > Entomobryomorpha > Entomobryidae > Willowsia > Willowsia nigromaculata. The sequence goes on from JAQIXX010001050.1 coordinate 33,563, forward strand.
TTTTTCTTGCTTTCTTAATTCGTTGTTTTGTTGATTCCATAAATATGTTGGTTACATTGTAGCGATTGTAATGATGAAATCGATACATATGACTTGAAATGCATCTGTTTCTCGATTCTTTACTCAGTCTGAATAAAAAAATCATTCAAGATTTAACAAAACACATTAAAGAAAGTAAAACGAGCGGAAAACCAAAATAATATTTGATGTGATGCAAGAGAGAAACCTCAACAAAATCAAATTCCAGTATACTAATCCAATTTCATTGTATTTCTTGATAAATGAGTATTGAACCTTTTTCTGCTCAATTACTACGCTACTGCCACAACAGCTCTATTTGTGTAATTTAATGTTTCATAACTGTTTCCAGGAACGTGGCTAGTGCCCTAGTTGATCACTGTGATCACGTTCCACGTATCTTAATGCCCCAGCTATCAACAGAAATTTTATGATACGGTTCACTTACATGAGGTAATGTAATAATAATACACAATCTACTGAAGATATTATATATATTCCTCTTGTTACTTAATTCGTTTGTTAAACCACGTACGCTTTCCAATCACAGGTCTTTGTTGTTTTGACAACTTCATAAATAGTTTCTATATGCGTGGTTTTCAATTTCGGTTATCTTTAAACTACAATCGTTAATTTTACAGATTGATGAATACCTCATATAAAATTAAAGTTAGTCCATAATAGTCAGCGTAGCGAATAAATAAAAACAAATTAGTTTTTTTTATGATTCCCATTTGAATTATTATGAGAGGCTCATAATTGACGAATAATTGTGTTAGTTCATGATGATGACTGAATCAACTACAGAGTTGACCACTATATTTTGTATACGAGTAGATATGAGTGTTATTTTTCTATTTCTTAAACAACTCAATTTCCTGACCTTCCTTTCCTTTTTTCATTCCAATTCCATGCTATGGCACACCACAAACCTAAATAATAATGTTATTTCATTATTTCATAGACAATGACGGAGGTCGGGCCTGGCTTTGAAATAACTTTAATAACATCCGAAATGGACGAGTGAAAAACTGAATAACGTCATTTCCTTCGGTTTCTCTTGTTTCTCCCAAACCAGTCTACTCAATCCCCACCACACATATTTTTCAATACATTTTGCACGCGACCAAATTTGGACGTGGTCTCACTCAACACGAAATAAAAAGAAAGCATTTGAAATGCGTCAGCACGAGAAGCCCATCGCTTTTTAAAAACGCATTAAAATAATTTGTCTGTATTACATCCATTTCATCCATACATTATAAATTATTATACAGCGTGTCTGTATCCCTCGCATTAAGAACTTGAGAAAAGTGTCATGCGAGCAAAGAAAACAAGTAAAGACTATCCGTTCGCAATCAGTATAAATGTCAATACTTTCTTTGGTCATATAATATTTATAATGGAAACGCAACTTAGCCTGGCATTGGCTACTTGTTGGATTAACAAAAGGAATCTATTGAGGGATCTCAAAATGCGAAAAAAATTGATCTTGTAGGCGAATATGCATAAAATATGCTTTATGATTTGCGAAACTGCATTCATAGCGGAACAGATTACTTATTTGTAGACAAATGGCATCAATAATCCGACAATCCATTTCGCAATGGACCTTGATATCACAATGCTTTCTGTATGTATTTCTTATTAAATATTTAAAGTAAAATACGTAATCTCTCTTACATTTACAACGTTGTCTTGACACAGTGCCCAGCTTTTTCTCTCTCCACAGTTTGATGAAAAGGAAGTTGAAAGTTTGTCAGCTTTGATTTTCAATACAAAAGGATACTGCTTGCTGTTAACGCAACGCTTTCTGAAGGTAATTGGCTCGCTTAAAACTCTGAGCCGAAACGCTGCACTCACCAAAATAAAGTACCTACTTCCTCAACTGAAATTTGTTAATGTAAAAAACGCACTTCCTTCAATCTTTTATACTTCACAAAGAAAGACGTCAATATAACCAATTTGGGAGACTGACTATTGACTATATTCACCGAATTTTAGAACTTGTTTCTTCCCTTTTTCGTTTCTGGTGAAAGCAAAAAGGGTCACCGGGATGTGATCCTGGATGACCAAAAGAAAAACGATAACAGTTGGAGGAAGAGGAAGGAAGGGAGTACAAAATTCCAGACGTTTGGATAGAGTGAGATGATAGCGCTTTTGTCTTGGAAGAAAACGTAACAATACGCGCTACAAGATTTTTTCTTGCTTCTTCACTCAAAAATTAAATCAAAATAGAGATTCGAGACGGAAAAAAGACACGTGAAAAGTCCCTTTGTTCACCTTTTTTTCTCCCTGTCTGATAGTTTGTTTTCCTTTCTGGATGACCGTCAGTGTGGGTGCGTGTTATTCTTGAAGTGCTGCTTTTAGATCTCTTCTTTGTTCTGTCAGGTTTCTTCAATTAAATTACAGGTAAATCATATTTCTTTTCGATTTTCTAGCGTGGGAAGAACGAATTTAAATCTAATGGTATTCAAGAAATATAAATGAAGAGTTTTTATAGAAAAAGAAGCAGAAAGAAGAATGTTATGGGGCAATGTGACATGAGCACCTCAACCACTTGGTTTTTTTATCCTGTTGCTTTCGTTGGGCAAATGTGCGATGCTTTTAGAGGAGGAGGATAAAAGGAGTATTTTCACCACCAAAAAACCAACCACTTCCAGACAGGAACGTAGAGAAACGGTGACTGACAAGTGGAGAGCTCAAGTGGGGGATCTTTATTGACTGACGCTGACGTTGGAAGAAGAGAAAGGCGAGGTGCGACAATAATACCTGCCAAGAAGAAGGAAAAGGCATTTGGGAAGAGAACAGGAAAAAGAAAGGTATATGCTCAGAGAAGGCGGAAGATCTTGTGAACTTTCCTTTCCATATAAATTACATTTCTCTGCAAAGCTATCCTTTAAAAATGTTTTTGATTAGTCGTTTGTCTTAAAATATTAATATTTTCATTAGCAAATACAAATAATGATACATGCACTATCATTATAGGCTAATAAAATGACTGCTGACAATTCCGATTGTGAATGTGCAAAAAAAATTTCTGCAATTTATCATTCGCTTCGAATAGTAACCTTTAGAAGCTTTCAGCAAATTAGCTTTCAATGTTTTAACATGTAGATCCGTGGCAAACGCCTAAAAATTCCCTTTCATCTCCTTCTCACACGTTATTAGACTCATATCAAGAGGTCATTTTATATTTTATTATCGTTTTTTATTGGAATGGCAATTCAGCACTTGTTCATGGTCTCGACTCTATGCATGTTGGAAATTCATGGGGCAAACTGACACTTGAAAGACATAAAATGAGTAATGTTAATTACTGTTTGCATATTATGACCTTCATATACATGTTTACAGCTAGTCAAGGACCTCTTCCTTTATCAACAAATTCATCTGTTTATCATGATCAGTTAGAAATTAAAGCCATCATCATTTTTAAGCATTTCGATCTTACTAAAGCCAAAGTAACACTGTATTTTGGCACGTTGCTCCGACCTTCGACTCGAAAAAATGAAGACCCACACAATTTTCCCGGTCATTGAAAGTAGCTTACATAAACTTATAATGACGCCAACCATACTAATAATGAACCAATAGCAGGACCAAAGATCAACTAATGAACATTAATTATGCATGCATATTGCTCCCTTAAGATCACTTTTCCTTACAATAAATCCGCAAGAATGAATCCCACGAATGACTGTTTGTTGTGAATAATGAAAATATCATTCACCAAAAAACGGATAAACTTCCGATGTAAATCCTAAAGAAGCTCACTACACTGCAGCCACCACCACAGGTCTAAAAATACATCTAGACAATGAAAACTAATCAACTTACACAATCAAAATACCTAGAACGAGCAACAATGGTTTCTATAATTAGCTCATTTAAGTATGTAAAATAAGGAACAATCGTTCTGAATTCCAACTGACTTAACAAGATGTTTTTTTACTTCCTGTACAATACAGGAATTTACGTAATTCAGGATCTTGCAAAATTAGGAACTCTTCATGAAATCTTAAAGAGATTATGTACTTTATGCATGTATGAATTGCTACAGAATTTCAGCGAAAGTTTGATATAGAGAAAGGGTTAAAATGTTAAAAAATTATTATCAGGGAATGGGAACAACAGACATGGAGTGAGAAAAGCTAGATTGCCAACAGGTGTTATGGATTTTTCTACCTGCAAAAAACGCTCACAGCAATTCCGCTATAGTCACGAAGACATAAAACGAAGCCCTCTCGCAGCAAACTAATTTTTCACTAATCATTTGATCCACACGCTTATAAATGTCGAGTTATTGATGGCGTTGACAAAAGAACACCAAATAATCGGTAGAAAACTGGGCTAACAAACGTGAGTGTGGGAACGTGCAGAGAACACTCATCAAAGCAATAATAATATTTTCAACATAGCAAAATAAATGTTTTTTCGTATTTAAATTATAAAACACCATTTCCATTTACTACATTTACTTGGATCTTGTGCGTGTAGGAGTTTAATAGCAACTAGGCTTCGGTGGTTTTTTTTATGTAACTAGTACCACGTAGTAGTCCGTTTGTACCACGGTGCACGTTTACTTTGGAAACATTAGCATTAAGGGGCTTCCACGAACATTTTTCGAGTGTTTACATACCTTTGTGTGATTTCATAATACCGTATCGTTTAACATGTAGCTGGGGTACATCTGCATACGAGGTTAACACAACAAAAACAACAAAACCGACATTTAGAAAAGAAGCAAAACAATGAGTTCAGTCGGTTTCAGCTTATTAGCGATTCAATATTGGTTAAATGAGGGAAAGTAGTTTTTTGGTACTGAACAGTCTATTATTACCCGTGGATTGTTGTGGACCACTGTTATAAGGCCATTAGTATATTCGAAAAATATCAACGATTTCATAAAATTATGGTGGTGTGTAAGTAGCAAGTGAAGTGAGTTTCGTGAGTGAAAAAGCCAGCATTATTAATTAAGACAATCTTACATAGGTGGGAACACACTAATTCAAAATGTGACAGTATTTTTATTATAAAATAGCTTCAGGGCATGTACTTTTATATCACGCACATTCCTCGCACTTTTAGACGTTTATTTGAATAAAGTTTTACTATTTCCAAAAAATACAGGACATTCTTTATAAATGAGGTGGTGAGGAAATAAAATGTTATTTTTGGGGCATCGCAAGATTCTAAAATATGTATCTCATTCATCCGATTATATGCATTTTAATGCAATGAATACAGCTATTTTAATGCTAGATCTGTTCGAAAAAGATTTGTCATTGGAGTAGATAGCATAATAAGTTTAATATTCAAAAAATTACAAAAGATGTAATAAGATCAGTTTGGTAATACAATTTCATAGGAAAAATGAGTTTGTTAGTATCTATAGATTTCTTCATTAATCCAATCCACGTAATTAGGAACATTGACATAAGCCCCAGGTATCCCATAGTCAGCACAACCAATCCCCCACGCAACAAGTCCAACAACCTCCCATGTTCCACCCTTGCCCGTTTCACAAACGAGAGGAGAGCCACCATCTCCAGTGCAAGCATCTTTCCCTTCCTCTCCACCCGCACAGAGGAAACTGTATCTATTCAGCTGGAAGTAGTTTCCTAACCGAGTGGTTCTCAAACGCTGCTCGCACTCATTACTATCCATAATTGGCAAATCAACCTCTTTCATGATGTAAGAATGCTTTCCATTGCCAAAGGCATCCTTACCGAAACCTGCAACCCAGCATCGCTGCCCGGTGTACTGATAACTTTTTTGTGGCAAGCACACTGACGCGATGTGAGGATGGCTTTGTATATCCACAGGGTGTGAAAGGCGGACCAGAGCAACATCATTTTGCAGATTTTGCGGATTAAAACCAGGGTGAATTGTGACACTCTCTATTTCAATCTCCACATTTTTGTAGGGCTCATCGTCTTCCTTTGCATTCCATTCTCCGAGACGAACCTTCATTGCTGCACCGGGCCTGGGTATTACAAATTATGCATTAATATCAGGTTTGCTCTAAGGAATTTTGAGTTGTATTGGTTTGATTGAATATACTTACTTCCACGACTTGATTTTATGCGCTGCAGTGAGAACATATAAAGGTGAAACGAGTGCTCCAGCGCCCACGTAATTGTTTCCCTTCCCAAGAATAACTGCCATCCAAGGATACGCACCGAATTTTGCCTAACCATAGAATATACAGGAATTAAAAATGTGGTTCAATTGATGGCTCATGTCTGATTGATTTGATGTTAATGTAGTATACGAACATCGCCATATTCCAAAGATCTTCCAGGAACGTCAATGTAATTTCTAGCTCCACAGATAGCATATCCACCTGATCCTCCTGCTCCTGGTTTTGGGTAGTTAGGCTTACTGGAAATTGGGGTTGACGGTTTTCCAGCGTCGCAACAAAATACGTGGCCGTTAAGACATTGAACACCACCAGTTCCTGGTGGTCTATTCACAATTCGCAAGTCGAGGAGACCTGCTCCGTCCGTATTTGGTGCATGACCTGCATTACCTTCTCCACCATACCCAGGATCTCCTCCTCCAGTACTAATAGGTATATTTCCTCCATGACTATCACCACCACCACCACCACCACCACCACCTCCTACCACTGGAATGTTTCCTCCATGTTGACCGCCCCCCAATCCATAGAGTCCTTCGCCACCAGATATTATCGGT
>JAQIXX010001051.1:0-40241 GCA_034700605.1 Willowsia nigromaculata
TGGGAGCTGGGTTTTTCAGTGGGCGCGAGATTTAAAAATTCAGTTTGAGCTTTTTTTTTAAACTTTAAGAGCCAGTATGACTGTCCGAGACTTTTTCCTGTGTATTTGTTGATTTCATTTGCTTTCTGCTTTCATTTTGTACGCTGTAGTCTTTCTGTTACTTTTTAAAACGTCACTTTTATCAACCTTCTAGAAACTTATTTCTGGAAATTACACTGAAATTCTGTACTTTTCTCAAACCTGAACTCCATTACTCAAAAGCTCTATAGCAACAGACAATATCAGAAGTTCATATAGCTACTATCAATTAAAAATCTTGCTCCACATAATAAACATTTTATTTTTTCGTGTGGTTTATCAACGAAATTTAGAAAATTTAAAAAGCCGTTAGCTATTTACTTTTGACCTAATCGTCATTTGCGTCATCAAACCGCGTGATGTTAATTCTTATTGTCTATAAGTGAGCACAAGTTTTCAGGAAATCGTAGCTTATATCATCCAGAAACATAGTAAGCAGCCTGCCATTTTTCCTTCCAAAGGGAATGCTGCATTTGGGTTGACTTTGAGAATCAGAAAAAAATAGTGAAAATAACGTAAGCTTAAATGGTTTAAGGTAGTCATCTCTTATAGACGTATATCCATATTGCAGTATTGAAAAATCTTTATTAAAAAATATTTTTGAAGTGCACAACAACGCAGTTTTGGCCTTTTGCAATCAAAACAATTCAGTACATCACTTTCAGTTTACTAAATGGTTGAGAATTTCTAGAGAAAGTCATGAATATGAAAATAGCAGTCTTTCAACTTGAAGAATAGAACTGTCTCCCTTAATTTTAATAGCAATAAAGCTCGCCTTCTATATCTTCTGTAAAAAGCTTCCAATGAAGGCTATGAAACCGCTTTGAATTCCTCACTCGCTAGAATTTAGCAAACGTGCTTAGCGTATTCGATTTTTCCTTTCAAGCTTGATTTGAATAAAACTAAATTATATTCTCAATATAACGATGAATAAAGACATTTTTAAAATTACAAAGCAGTTGTGGATTTCCCTCATAACCGAAGCACACTCGGGTTTAAGTTGAATAAACCCGACCTTTTGTGTGAAAGCTTTCCAACAGCTTGGAAAGCTTGCAAATTGTGATCGATAAAGGTTATCCTGAATGTCAAGTTTATTTGTTATGAAATAAACCCTTAACATATTGTTTTGAAATGTTTATAGTTAATACCTCAAGTAATCTACATAAAACTAATAAAACCCTAAACCCAATTGTGTTTGAATGCATGGAATAAATGCTCAATAAAGCACACAGCACAAACAAGAACGCATTGAGTTTACTAAGATTATACGGAACATAGAATATGAAAAGAGATATGAAAATTGTTACAGATTATCTGTGACTTCAAAAACCTGGATCAACTTTACATGGGCAAAGGAAACTAAAATCTTAGTAACATTAAATTTATTTGTTCATCATAAATAGTGTGGGTTATTTATTTTTTATTTGATATTATTGATTGCCATTTAGAACTAGTATATCAGTGACATAAATAGTATAGAGAAAGAAAGTACATATAATTTTAATATATCTAGTATATTTAAAGTTATTTTTTGAAATATAAATTGACTGACTCACTGAATTTAAATGCTTGCTGCACTTTTCAGTCTGCAATTATAAAGCTAGCAATAAAACGTTAAAACATGGAATTTCATTGGATAATTTTGACGCATTTAGAAATATCTTGTTCAAGCTTTACAATATTAGTAAATCATTTTCCTCAAAAAATTAATCTGTTTTTGCTTCTAAATTTAATAGAATGACACAGTAACGTTCAATTTAACTTGTAGCTTATGTAGGATACTTCGCTCCATTTTCTTCGAACTTAAGCCTAATTATTCATTAAGCTTGAACACTAGAACTCTCATAATTTACGCTGCCATGTAAAATAGCTATGACATAATATAATTACTAAGATTACAATATCATTCGAGACTTGGTGCCATTAGCAATAATGTGACAATATTTCTGGCAATGTCGTCACAAATTGATGGTCCCAACTTCGCTGTTGCTCTGCCGTACGGTCCGATTTTAAAACCAATTTCTGATACAGCTTTTAGAATCATTCTTGCTCTCCGATCTTTTACATAACGTCTCCAAAATTGTTTAAATAACATTCCATTCTTATACGGAATACTTGCCATGTATGTGAAAACTATGGCAATTCCAAAGCAGGCTAATGTCGTAAGCGGCATTATCAAATACGTAAGAATATTCAAATGCGTGTACATCTTAAGAGTAGCGTATCCTGTACAAGTTCCTAGCAAAATTCCAACAAATATAAGCACTGATAAAAATAAATTTGTAATATCCGTTGCTATATTTAAGTGTATTCTTGCTGTCTTAAAATTTTCTCGACACTTGTAGAATTCTGTAACTGGATACGTTTCAAACATGTATGCGTGGAAAGTTGTGATTTTGTGGTAAAATTGTCTCGAGTAAATGATCAGTCCTTCAACATAACCCATGCAGAGCAACAGTACTGACAGTAGACACGAGATTGCGTAAAGAACAGTGGAACTGTAAACAAGAGATGCTGTCAATTTTATATACCAACTGTCACCAAAAACAAGCTGAAAGGGGTCAAACGTAAGTGCTAAAGGGCCAGCTGCTACAAAAACTGGTAAGATGGTCAGTACAGCAGACAGTCCGTAAGCAAATAGTAATAACAATATATCAATGTAAGTTGATGATATATTGTTTGGTACAAGCTTCATTCGCTCGTTGATAATGAACTGAATTTCGTGATTGTGCTTGACTTCAATGTAGATGGCAGCAACGAGAATTGTAAGAGCACAGAAAACAATGGCATAAATAATTACTTCATCCACATGATGAACTGTATAAGATTTCCAATATAAGAAATGCCAAATCAAGCGGCAAAGGAAAAATATGATGTGGTAAGCCAAACTGCACTGAGCGTATTCACGAAAGAGTTTGTATGGTTGCTGATTGTATGATTTGTTGTCTTTTAACATTGATTGCGACTGTATTATGAGATATGGGAATGGAATTAATGGTTGTATGAGGTGATGGACGTCGAAAACCGCTTGAGTTAGAGACATTTTGTAATAATGAATCAATTTAATTAATCGGTGCTAACAACTGAAAAGTTTTCAGTAGTAATTATTGTCAAAATATACTTCTACTTCCATATATTACTTTTGGGAAATGAATACAATTGTTCTTTATCATAGAATAGAATAACTGCGTATTTTATAAGAAAAATTGATCAGTCAGCAGATCAATCAATATATTAAATATTTAGAAAATTGAAAATTTGTTTTAAGTGTAGATCCATCTCCATTTTATACGTTAAAAATACCGCTATAAATAGAGACAAGAACGCCGCTTTCATGCAAGCATTAATTACAAATAGAATATTTATGAAACACGCTTCACATCTACCTATGTGTATTTGATTATATGTAAATGGTATTTTTTAACACAAGGTCATATCGTATAATTTTTTGGCAGTCTGTCTGTACGTTACGGGGTTATTGTGCTCACAGAGGGAAGTTAAGACAGACAAACATGATGACTCCTCTCACATGACATGCTAAAATAGCATAGTAATAAATATTTCAGCTCATGCTTAGATTTTGCAGTCATCCGTCATAGTTTAGAACACAAACGATGCTTTATTTTAGTACATTATACAGGTAGTGTAGTAGTTACGGTAAGATATTACGGTAACGGAAATAAGTAAAACATTTTTTTTTTGAAATTTTCCATCGATATTGATTCCATATTATTTTAAACCAAAGTTGAGCTTTTAATATATATTTACGACATTCTGTATAATCTGATAGTATGACGAGATAGGAATCCTAATTTAAACTTTATTCTAGTAACCAAGATCACATAAATCAAACACAGGCAAGCTTCTTATTTTTGATTTTTTTCATTTCTAATAGAAATACGAGCTACTATGTATGAAGGCTTCAATAATTTTACAACGCTTTATAATGAACAGTTTATGCTTTGTGTGAAAGTTTAATTGAAAGTTTTTTCTCAATTACTGCTTACTTACATCAAAATAACATTTTCAAAAAACTCAATCATTATCTTTATCCGATTTAAGCAAAATATTGTAACACATTTATGAATTATAATATGTAATATTTAATCAGCTTTAAAAGCATTATATGAAAGATTTATTTAACGCTATCTTATTCAAACAACTATAAACGAAATGTTTGCTCTTATTTTATCAATTTTTATGACGTCATGCTGTGCACGTCTCTGAAGAATATCAGACATACAGGGAAGTCTAATGTATATTTATTTATTTAAAAAAAATTCTATGGATGTGTGTTTACAAAGCGTACATGGCGACAAATATACTCCCCTACATAGTCTGATACTCCTCAGATAGGTGCACAGTATAATGCAATTTGGAGTAAAATTAATTTCAGCTGAAACATGCAAATCAAAATTAGAGATAATATTGCCACTCATTAAAATTCCTGCATTACAGTTTCAGTAACCAGGTTAGGTTATACAAACAACGACTCCAAAAATACGTTGCAAAAATCCATAATATGTAATTTGTTATTAGCAAACAACTTATACACGGTTAAGTAGAAACTTAAGTATTTATGCTGTGTATTGTAGCCCAGCGTTTCCATGTTTTTTATTTAGCATGGGTGAAATATGAATATTATATTAAAGCATGAACATATAATTTGTATCAAGTAGTAATTATTATCTCTTTCATATTTGCTGCAAGATTGTAGCACACAAAAAATGCATCAGGAACTTAATTTGTGCAGTAATTCTTAAACAAATACATCTATTTTAGTATTTTGATTTATTGTGGTACAGTTACTAATACATTACATTATCTAGGTTTTTAGCATATTATTTGTGCTAATATTGACCAAGTTTTTCACTAAAAAACTATTTCTTTTGTAGACGATGGGAAAACCAGATTTGAAACGAATTTTCCCCCAAATGATTTCTGACGTTGCAAATATGCAAGACACAAGAACACACAAAAACCATGTAAAGAATACAGATGAAATACGTCCATCCATTGACAAAGTCCTTATGATCTTGTCTTCGGATTCATAAGCAATCTTAAGGGGACTTCTCACTTTAGTCCTATTCTGTACCTTGTTGGAATACTGCATTTGTATCATCTCAGAAATCCAGTAATCGTAAATTCCAGCTTCAATCAGTTTTTGAGCTACCCTTTCTAACATTTTACCATTAGGTGGAGTAAACACAAAGAACAGTTCGCCTCCTGGAACCAATCTTTTCCCAATGTAGCAATGTTTCGAATACATCCAAGCTCTTTCATTTGCTGTGGTTACGATTGACATCGCGAATGGCCAAAGATGAATAGCAGCAACTTTCCTATGGCTCATAAGTTCTCCAACTAATTGCTGCCTGGGTTTGTGTTGGCAATGTTGCCGATCAAATACCGTCTTAAGATTCATCATATCATTGAATGCATTCGTTCTGCTCATGCAAACCAATTTATCCTTAAGAACCAACTTTTAGTATATATCATACATTTGTATTCTGCAATTGCTTACGTTTTGGTGAGAAATGATATCTTCTTTACATTATAGAAATTGTGAACGGTTGAATTGAAAATGTTGCATTCATCTTGCCCGTCGAATATAAGTGAGTAGTTGTTTTTCAAAAGATCTGTCATTCCTTCCATTGTAATTTCGGATGGTGGTTTTATTATGAAACTTGTAATTGCAGCGGAATAATATATCGTCATTACTACAGAGCTATAGTTCCAGAGTGAAAATAGTGTGGATTTGTTCATAGATGATATTCCGCTTGACTCGTAAAATAATGCTGAAACTACGTTCAAAATGCATTTGGAAAATTTCTGCTTTGTGTCATATACTAATACTAAACTTGTTAATATGATTGATATTATCAGCAACGCCCACACATCTAGATTTATTGATGTCCTCAGAATATGCATGTTCTTCCAAGCTGAGTTTGAATTAAGTTCTGGCGTCTTACAATAGACAAAATTTATATCAAAGTATGGCTGCCTAATCACTCCCATATTGCCTATGTTTTTCAAAGATGTTTCATTCCAAATATTTTGCAGTGTATATATTGCTCCTTTGTGTGCATTTACCATGGGATATATTGTAGAATATTGGGTTTTACTAAGATTTAATTGTTTAGCGCAAGGACTCATCACCAAGCTTGCATTTAATTGAAATGTGAAAAGTTTTGTTAATGTGAAAACAGGAGCAAAAACGTAAGGACTTTCTGAAAAGGTAAAAGTTGAAAAATAAATCAAAGCATTAGGTGTCCAGAATTAATGCATTGTGCTTGAAAATTTTCAACTAATTCAACTTACTTCTTTTTTTACTGTCATAATGATAGTTCCTCAGTTTCATTCTTGGGAAAGTATTCGTTGAATAATCAAATGCGGCCTGTGGATGATTATAGAAATCCAAAATCACGATTTGCCGTGACATTGCATGTAGTTCGTGACGAAGCAATTCACATTCAGGGCTTGGAATTTCTTTGCGTTCTCTTAGGTTTCTTGAATGTTCTAACCTTACAAACCTTGAAAATATAAAGGTTTCACATATTGTGAAGTAACCAACTATCAAGTTGATTAGAGTGTAATATTTGGTGACGTTTCTCATGTTACAATAATATGTTAAAACTCAAGTCTAAGATGACCATATACGAAAATATGTTTTTTAATATTGCAAAGCTGTATGGATCATTGTATGAAAGACACTATTCGTTAGAACAAAAGTTCGGTGAATAATTATAAAGTGACCTAACAATGTTGTGAAAAGTATTATTTAAACAATTATTTAAAAATGTTTGTAATAATCTTATAAATTTTAAAAAACGTAAATGGCATTGTGTGAAAAATGTTTGCTGTGAAATTCTTTCAAAAAACTTTTGAAGGCAGACTACTTTTTATATAATAAGTGGATTTTATCATGACAAATATATATATATATATATATCAAAGTAGCTGGAGCGAAATTTACACACTTAAAAAAGGTAGCCCAGAGACATGGCAGCCAACAGAAAGACGGGGCTAGTAGTCCAACCACCATAAGATGTCTAATAACACCGATTAAGCACAAAAGATCTCCTCAAGTTACTGCTATTGATCAAATGATTGAGAGACTCATGGTAACCATAATCTATGGCTACAGTTTGTGTCAACTAGTTGGAATTTAACCTATGTTTTGTCAAGCAGTACTGACATCATTCTAGCTTACACAAAAATTTCCTTGATCCGGCATCTACCTAAAATAACGCAGTGGCTTTATCTATAGGCTTTTATGTCAAAATGGTTCTCAAATGTTTTTAGTTTATGGATTCTTATTGAAAATATTACGGTGATGGGAATTCGAGCCCCATCTTTCAATTGTCTCCTATCTTTTTGCTACCTACTTTACGTGTGCTTTATTATCATGGTAAATGAATGTTTGGCTCAAGCTTTTTTGATATAAATGAATGATCTTGGGTTTTTCTGAATTGAATAACAATAGAATGCATTATTTGGTTTAAACAAACCACCTGGTTACGAGTTACAAATTGCTTCGTGCACTTATCGTTTTTTTCAACATAAACAATGCCAGAGAACATCACATTAGAAAACATTATCATACAAAGGTAATATTCGTCCTCTCCAAGTAAAATGTTGCAAAAACCTTGAAATAAAAGAACTGCGAATCCAAAATTTTGCTACAACTTCATACATCATGCTGAATGTGTGGTGTATGTATACGGTGTTTATATCTAACTTATATTTATGCATTTTCAAATCCCTGTCTGCACTCTGCTCTGTACATGATGACCAGAGAAAGAGATTTTAGGATTTGTCCTATTCTTTAATATTTCACCTATCACAAAATCATTTGGCATGTGAATGAGCCATGTAGAAAGAAATCATTTTATGATTGCATATTTTTCATATTTTGTCCTATTTTGAACATTTTTGTCCTATGTCCTAGGACATGCATTTTTTAGAGATTTTGTTTATATATGGTCCTATTTAAGCATTTTTATTTATATTTTAGGACATTTTTGTCATATTTTAAACATTGTTGAACTAAAAATAGGACACACTTTCCGGAAAATTTTTATGAATAGTTTTTATGCCTGCACAAATCAATGTATACATACGATTTATGTTAATTAAATGGCAGTGTGCCATAGTGACATCGTACGTATGAGTGAATGCATGTGCCTTAGAATGTATATATATCATAGAAGTTGAAAACATTTGTCGTATTTTGTCCTTGTTTGCGAATTTGAATGCAAATAGTGTAAAAATGGACGAAGATTTGTCCTACTTTGTCATATTTTGCCGACTTTTCAAGTAAATAGGGTAAATATTTGCAAAAATTTCTCATATTTTATGTTCTATTTTGCCGATTTTTCGTGCATATTTCCTCTTTCTCTGGTGATTACACATGCTGTGTCATAATGCGATAATGTCATGTTGCTACGAACATTAAAGATTTATCAAATGCAAACAAAGTTGATTTACTATCCTTTCTTGAAAAAGCTTTTCTCCTGCAGAAACCAATGAAAAATTAAGATCCTTCAAAATATTTAAGCAATAATGTTGTTGTACTACCATACCGGGAAATCTTAAATAGACATGTCTACGAAATTACGTGCCCCTTTAATAGATGCGTTTTCAATGAGTAAAATTTAAATGTAAATTTCAATCCGTTGGTCCTCAGAAAGTTTATTTAGCTAGTGAATAAGTACTGTTATGACTGCGAGTATGTATTTAAAAAGTTGTTTGGCCTTTGCAGCATATTTTCCCGCTTTGGTTATAGATTATTTCATCTTTTGAAAATGTTAGGTGTCAGTTACACCTAGAAAAGGTTTAAGTTATTACAATGACCCTTTATGTCGTTGTTTCTTAGTCTCTAAAACTTTTCACAGCTTTATTCAAATCTATATACTTAAAATGGCGTTCTCTGAAAATATAGTTAGCTGCTTAAAGTGCGACTGGAACATTTATTGTAACGTGTATTTAAAATATGGAGCATTTTATTTGCACATTTAACTTTGTAACCACACTAAAGCGCTTTCAAAATGTGTACACATATATGTATAACTAGGCAGCGTAAAACACATACGCTTTTGGATTCCAGATCCTGGAAAATACGAATTTAGCAGAGCAAGTCTTTCTACTTCATACAACAAATTACATTCGGCTACATTTAAAACTGTCCAGTGTCAAGATCTACGAACTCATGGAGTCAATGTCTCATTATCTGTTTGTTCACCCTACTTTGTTTTGGACTTGTTTGATTGAAATCACATATTTTTTTACAATTATAATTTTGGTATTGGCATATAGCCAAACCAAAGATGACAAACTGTACAAAAGTTTACTCTTATTTTTAAAGACAAATGGTTCCTTCCTACTCCTGTAGTTTTAACTGGTTTTAAGTAGCATGTAAGGTTGATAATACAACCCGTGCCTATCGGGTCAGTGAAACAGGTGTTTACATTAAATGTTATTGATAACCAAAAAACTTTCTTCTTAGATCGCAGATATCCGTCAACATGAGGAAATAATAAGGTTAAAATGGTTTCTGGGTTACATGAGTATGTTCAAAAGACATTTATCTTGTATTTTGAGCACAATAGCGAAACAATATTTAGCGTCGTGCTGTCATCAATGATCAAAATAATGATAGCATTCTTACAAAGTTTTTTTTTTGAGGCCAGAGTGATAGAAATTATAACTCTACTGAGCATTTAAAACTTGAAGTTTTGTGAAACATACTGAGACAAATGCTTGTTTGCAAAAAGATATTCAAATATAATTGTTTATAATATAATGTTTGAATTCTGAACGCTACAACCTGAAAATAATTGTTGTTGAAGGAAATTAAATATCATTGCAAAACTGCTTTCGTAATACATCTGGTGGACTCCAGAAATTATTTAATTTTTGTGACCAAACGTGTCTCTCGCTTATTTCATGTACATGGTTCACTTTTTCTTTCACTAAAAACCGATTAAAATCACAATACATTGTTTTTTATTTAAAATTAACAAGTTGGTTCATTTGCTTCTAAAACAAGCGTTAAGATTTTCCTTAAGACAATGGAGCAAACAATTTGTGTCAGTCTGCTATACTCTTTTGTTTTATTTATGGCGACTGTAGCCCATGAATCTCAAAAGCTATTAAGAACTCCCAGCAATATATTTGATGTACTTATTGAAGCCATTATCTTAAATGACGTTTCATTGTACGAAATAATATTTTATTCGTCCGAAGAACAAGCTAATGTACCAAGCCAAGCAGAAGTCCGATACGTAGTTTTGAACAATTTTGAATACGATTTCAAGTTCTATCTTCCATCAAGATTCACACAACCATTTCATTTAGTGATCGTGTCGTCTAGCTATTCTAAAACACTTGAAGTTGTTAAATACTTTCGTGATTTTTCCATGCAAATCAACACAATATTTGTAATTTTTACAGAACCTATTCAAGTCAGAAGTAAAGAATTTGCCACAAATGAAATGGGCACCCCGGCATTGAAAATTTTAATTACTCCGAATTTCTTTCAGGCTCAAAAACTTCTCAAATTTGAAATATTGTGTAACGAATTTTGTAATGAAGCCGAATCCATCGGAAACGCTGATGAGAAATTCATGCATCAACTCCTCAACCCAATTGTTTTACATAAACACATTTTTTGGCTGTCGCAAAAAAGGGAAATAATCTCCACCCTTCTTGTCCGCAGACTTGAATATTTCAAAGACAACTTATTTGGAAATGATCGCCTGGCATGCACCCGGCTACTGTTCCATTCATTAAGCTACAGTGTGTGTGATTCTCGCATAATGTCATCCATAGTCCTTTCAGACTATCACAACTTTTCACTGAAGATAATTAATGGTGTTGATAATACAGAGCAGATATTGTTACAAACATTGAAAAACGATCAACGTATTGAAAACCCATTTGTAATAACAGGCCCAAAATTTGATAAGCTTATGGCCTCACAGGAAACACATACTGATTTGCAAATATCTGAATCACCATATGCATTTCTTCTTATTTACTGTGACCAAACTAAAGACTCGGAGATTCAAAAGGGCACTGTGGATTTCTTTGTTTGGACAAAATCATTTCCTGCTTCTGTTTGGGGACTAATGGCACTCACATTGTTTGGAGCAGTTTTGTGTAAAACCGGATCTAAATATTTAGGCGCTGCGGTTGTGATGAAATCCATCTTGGATGTACTTGCAGATTTTTTAGGAAATGTGACATCAAATCATTCAAGAAATTTGAAGCTTGCTATTGCAATACAGTTTTTTGGCATGTTTATATGCACGATGTATGGAAATGGGATTATAAGCATAATAACTGTACCCACTCCATCCAAATCGTTTAGTACACTAAACGAGCTTCTTAACGCGGGATACAAAATCATTTGGAATTTTGCGTTTTTTCTACCATCTGAAAGATTTTATCAAGATTTTAGGGCCAGAAACATTTTGCCAAAGTTGAACACTAGCTTCACGGATATTGGATATCATGCCTTTGACACTAATTCTATAGCAAATTATCTCCCAAATAATACGGCAACTCTAACATCAGCGAAAGTTACACGAAATCAGTTGCTACATTTACAAAAATTAGTTAACTATAACTTAAGTGAAAACAAAGAATTTAAATGTCACAGTGTACCGGATCGTCTTGTTGTAACACAATTATTTATTTCTATATCCACAACTAATAGATACTGGTTGTTGCAATCATATGCACGAATACTTGAGAGTGGACTGATTGATAAGTGGGATCAATGGTCGTTCTTAACTTATAGATATGCTAATGATCTTTCAAAAACTGACCCAAATCGAAACTCCTTCGTTTTAACAGGAGATCAAATTAGATTGAACACATTGTTGCCAATATTTTACATCGTTGGTATGGTGCTACTGATTAGCTCACTTGTTTGCTGCATAGAATGCAATACAAATTTTCTCACAGAATTCAACATCTTTATTGCAACTGAAATCATAAAGGCTAAAGATCACCTGCTACGTCTGCAATTTCGAAATACGTGGAAAATACGTGTACAAAAAATATTTGTGATAACAGACAAAAGAACAAATCGTAGGAAAAGGAAAAGAAAGCTTTGTTAATACTATTGCTTATTGCGTAATGATAATAAATGTTTACATTGCATAACTGTAATACTGATAATTACCCTTATGTAATCTGTGTTTTCTACGAAAGCAAAATTTACAAAAGACAATGTTTTCGTTAATCAAAATATTTTTATCAATAATTTTGTTGCCGTTACTTGGCTGGTTTTTTCAGGAATACTTGGATAATGATTTTATTTTATGTTTCAATAAATTTAAAAATGAGGAGTAAACAGCTTTATTTGTTTCATAACCGCATCATACAACTCGCGATATATATGACCATTAAAAACTAATTGTTTTACGAAGAAACTAACGAAATTTTGTTCTTACACACATAAATTTGGGGTCATTTAGTAATATATGAGATAGGTGCTTGCTATGTTCAGAAGATGTCATGATGTATTGTTATTATGAATACTCTTTGAACTTTTGGCAGAAGTTGACCACTAAAACTCTACTAGCTGTAAGCGAGAAATTAGATAGCTTGCTCAAAGTTTGTTTACATGTTCAGAAATGTGCAGTTATAATGTGCAATTCCCAGTGTTATATACGTAATTATGAATTTAACAGCTCGTTGAATTGTATGATAAAAAATTATATAGGAGCGCAGATGAGCCACGTGCTGTAAGGTTTTTTAAACTATTACTCTTTGCTACGTACGGGAAATAAACTTCTTGACATAAATTAGGCCACTTAAAAGAGTTTTCAACCTTTTTAAATTGTGTTATTTGAACTATAGTTCATGAAATCTTTTGGTAAATCGAAGTGATATTTAAAGCATAATTTTATTGATTCTTGTGAAACCCTGATTTAAGTTAATTTTGACGAAGTGGTCTGATTAAAACCCTCCTATAAATGCTATGCAACAAGTTATGAAGTTGTATTAAAGTAACAAATTGTAACAAGTGGTATGATTCATAATGGTTACAATGTGTAAAAATATGAACATGATTCCAGCCGAAATTTTAATTAATACTAAATTTAAAAACATTTCAATAAAATTTAAGAGATTATATAAACGCTGTCTCTTAGATTTCTGCATGAACGCTTTTGCAACCAAGATAACAAACCATCTCCCGTCTCTAAATACATTAAATAAGTTTATGTCTTTTAAAAGCCAAACAGTACTTCTTTTATGTCTTTACAGAGCCTCAACAATATATAAATTACGTGACATCTGCAGGCTTGAAACATCAACCCCTCCCCTTTTTACACCAAATTAACTAAACCAACTAATTTGAGTGCCAGTTTTTGGTGGTTATGATATTTAAGTTTTCAAAATTAATGACAAATCAATTTTTATTTATAAAATCGTTTTAACTAAAAGTTATTAGTATTTATTAACATGATATATTCACAAATAATTAGTTAGTAATGTTTCTCCTTTCTAATCACAAAGTGCGCCTTTTGCATGACTCCTACTCTTCTAAGGTGCAATTTTCTGGGTTTTTCAATACAGCTTCTAGAAATTATGAAAGTAGATTAAGATTAGTATCAAAACACATTGTACATATTCCAAAGAAATAAAATAACTTACCACCACAGCCTGGTTCACAAGTAACATCATGCTCTCTTTCTTCCCCATCACAGTTAGGCATATAATTCTTAATTACACATCGGCATAGTACTTGGTTGTCTTTTTGGAAAAGTATATATGTGTCCTCTCCAGGCTCCATTTTAGCTCCTACTGATAACCCCACCACTATCGTAAGAAATATTATGCCAAAAAGGACATAAATGTAAACCTGATTTGTAACGGTACGACTCATTCCTAGTCCTGAGAGGGTATGGGTACTACCTAGTGCTACTTAAAAAGCGCTGGGCTTTACGATAACACCGTGAATTCAGTGTTGTATGTATTCTGCTGAAGTCAGGCCAATCTTAATTTATACTAGCAAATTTTAAAACAAAGCATATGTAGAGTTGACCTACATACAACTTTCTAACTCATAAAACTGATCCATAAATACCCAGCAAAATAACTTTCTACATTATTTTCGAAATTTTTTGAAAGCTGAATGGTACAACAAGAGTACATTACTCTCCATTTTTTAAATAAAAATAGCAAATACATTTGAATGTATGGAAATCCTTACGGAAATTTTTGCAAGCCATTATTACACTTTCGCGAATATTCGGGAACAAAAACTTTCTATATCACATTCAATGAACTTAGCATGAACTTTAAGGAGTATACTTTGGTAAAACAAAAGGTTTAGAAAGTAGTGTCCCACATTTCCTGAGTTCAAGCACATATTTATTTTATAACAAACTTTTGGATTACGTAAATTCCGATGTTTATCGTTAATCCATATTGTGACTAATGATACAGGGAATATGTCTAGCCTATGTAATCACAACACTTACAGCACTAATCTAATGAATGATAAAGTAGTTGATGCAAGAAAATGTCGAGTTTTTTCATGTCACGTCACACGCTTTTATTACGCCAACCGCATATTTTAGATTATCAACAGGATATCCTTAATTATACTTACATGTACGATAACAAGTAAATGCTTGATAGTTGATTGTAGGCGTTGAAAATACAAAAGCGAATTCATTTATAAGTTTGTTCCTATGGAGAGAATGCCCTTGGAATTGAGAAAGGCACTTCAACTTCATATTGGTGTCCTATATGAAGAGTCGCTTAAAAAGCATTGGCTGGGAAAAGTCGTTTTTGAACTTCCTTATATTTTTATTGTTAAAGAAAAGAACAGCATTGTTGCAAAAATTAGTCCTAAAATGATACCTTATACGGTGTCTTGTTGCGGTATTCGAACAAATGCCGACATCAATGTGTACATGCGCAAGTTTGTTCTATTCTATTTAAAATGATAATGAACAGTAATTGCATCAAGATGTGCTTTATCTTTATTTGAGAAAATCTTGCAAGACAAATTAAATTCATACATTTTCAGCTTTACATACTCACTTAATAATCTTAAAATGAAACAATGGAACAACTTTTACAACCAACTCATAAAATAAAGTCTAAGGGAGAACAACGCTCTCCCAAAATTCTTTGTACTTTGATGTTTTTAAAAGATGATTATATCTCTTTGCATTTTTATTTAAAACACCTTTATAATCTACTTCACATAAATATTTTACACGAAAACATGAAGTCCAAAAGTCATATGTTGCCTCGGCAATTTTGAATAGTTCTTCATATGTAAAACTAGTTGAATATATTGGCTTTGAGTCCACTGTTCTCCCATTTTCACTAAGCACAGCATGGTAAGCAGTCTCGACTTCATGAAAATGATAAACTTCATTGTCTTGCATACCAATTATTACTCTCCCATTCCGACGGTTTAGCTCTACGTCAAGTTTTTCAAGGTCCCTCACATAGAAAATAATCTCGGTTAAAGGATATGCCCTGTGTGTAATAAATAATTGACTTCTTGCAGGAACATCTTGGTAGGAAGGACTGATCCTGAAGTCATTGTAAATAGATTCAAATTTTCCGTCTACCAAAGTAATTGTTAGAGGTTCTCCTTTACGTGTTCGATCTCTTGCATGTCTCATCCAACTTCCAAATTTTTTCGGTTTATTTGTAACTGAAAATACGCTACCTCGGAATATACGGCGATTGACGTCAATCAGAAATTCTCGAACTTTTTCCGGATGAGATGCCAGCATTTCATAGCTACTTGAATAGCCAGTATAAGATATCATATGTTTTACTTGAAATCTATGCTCGAAATTGTCCGATTCGGTACCACTGAATACGAGTTCTCTTATTTCCGGGTCTAAACTTTCTCTTGGGTCGGGATTAGGTGGAAAAATGGGAGTCGGAATTGTGACATAGTGTGCATGAAAGTTTTGAATGCTGTGTATATTGATGTCATTTTGAGGCTGTCCTGTTCCGTTGTGGTGTGCCCAACCAAAATTTTGCAGTGAAACAAGTAGTTGCAAGCTGCTAATAAAAGTTGACCACTTCATTTTGACAGGATGGGATCTCTGGATGATCTCTGAATGATCTGGAAATATGCAACAAAAAAAATATGGGTTTAGATGATGATGCTCAGCAAAACCGATAATTTCTTAACTGATCCACTTAGTTGTCTCTATACAAGGCACAAACATTTTACAAAAATTGTATAGTTTCTTGATTTTTTAACATTTTACCTTAAATAACCCCAAATTTGCTAATTTATCATTCCAGATTAAAGCAACAACGTACCGCGATCGGTTTGTAGCTGGCTACCTAAATGAGACTAAATTGTTTTAACTAGACACACTTCAACCTGTAGCAGTAGTTTATGAAATGTCAACAAAACCTTAAAAAGTAAGTGAAGCTAACAATAACTGGATTTGCAATGTTTCAGTCCAAGTCAATACGTGGTAAGAAAACACTGCTAAAAATAGCTTAAACTCATGCATTTACCGTATTACCAAGTACAAATCATATCCTGCAAAAAAACGATTTTCAGTATGACGTGCAACCAAAAACAACGTCATACTACTGAAATGCACTTTTATCTGACATTTACCGAGAAGCAAAATAGCCAGTCGTTTATTGATGGGTTATATTCCGCCAGAACTATATGCACCAAACCAGACATACAAAATAAGTTGCAAGTGAACCTATATGATTTATATAATTCATACATAATAAAAAATCATCTTTCAGTCCGTTAGCATGGAACCGTACACTCTTAATTTGATATAAATGCATAATGACTAGGCCATTTCAAACACTGACATGTATGAACACAAAAATTAAGAAGCGATAGCAAGTAATACATATAATAACTTGTCCTCATTCGCTATGGTTATTGATCAGTCCACTTGTCCATTTTACTATAAGAAATGCTGCAAGTTGTTTCTCCTCATAGTCGTTTATACAAGATGGTGCAATTAAATGGAATCAGTATGCAGAAGTATGGGTCCAAAGATCTGTGAAATGTTATTAAAAAGTAAAGAACAATTTTATTGTTGGTGCGATATCTTGTAATAAGCATGTCATTCTAGTTTAGTTGTAGACCATATCTACACTAAAGCAAATACTTGGTAGCCCCTGTTCTTTCTCTTAGTTTGTTCATAATTTGATGAGTGAAATACGAATATAAACTTGGCATCAACAGTTTCTTTGTACATGGAAACGTTCTTGTAAAAACATGGATCAAATTAAAAAATTCTATGCACTCCTTCTGAGCCTAAATGATTAAGAGCATGACTTCACTCACAAGGAATGGAATATCCATGAAGTGGTAACACGCGGATCGAGCTGAAACTTGATAAAGTTGAGCATTGTAAATTCATTAGTAAAGATTAGTCTCGAATGTGCAAGTTAAACGTCATTAGAGCAATATAAATAGCAGCAATATTGCAATACTCTGAAAAGCTACATAGTAACGTGGTATCAATAATATTACACAAGCATTGGCTAAGTTTTCTGCCTTGTCGTGACTGGTAAGGGTGTGATGTTTTTCAAATATGGCACAGGGGACCTAATTGGTACTATTTTGTATGACCAGATTAGAGCAGAATACCTAAGCTGAGGACAAAAATCAGAGAATCATCAAATCAAACAAAAATTCAGACTGCGCTAAATACACGCTTTAAAGTTATCCCAATTAATTCGCAACTATCATATTTACATGATAATATCTTCTACCAATTAAGATTGGGAATAATAATTAGTCAATATCTACATAATATTATAGATTGGTTAAATTATGCATTATTCCTACCACTAATAATGCTCTGGTGTCATTTAAATTTCGCATTTGGGACTTTCCTGTGCATCATCAGATCCATGATGGAAAGTAAACTAGCAATCGTATTCCCAAAAGCATTTATTGTATTTATTCAAACGATTAAAGCTGTCTATGAACACAGTTTTTAAACTCATCAACTATAAATTGTCATATACATTTGCAATATTCAGTTTCAAATTAAGGTATGTTTAGCTACAAACTTGCTAAACTTAAATTGAAAGCACTCTTTCTTCAATTACACACATACTATTGCTTTAAATGTCATAACCATTACAGTTTTAATATAACTGAACTGTGTCATTCTTCCAATGACAACTCTCTTCCCATAACGGATTAGAATTAGTTGACAGCTTCTCTGAAACTTTCTCTTAATCTTTTTATCTATTCTACCCATTTTTTCATTACAGTTTCCCCAAGAAATAAATGTTTTTGTGCCATAAACCCATAAATATTTACCAATTTGAAGAATCACTAGCCAGCAGTTACACGCACCAAAATTGCAAATAATCACAGTAATTCGAATTATTAAATTTAAGTCAATCCAGCATCTAAACAATAAAAAGTTACAAGCTATTGGCACTATTAGAAACAAAAAATGCGAAAGATACACACATGGGCCTACAAAGCAGAGAAAGTTGGTGTGTAATATCTGAAATGCTCTAAAATTGACTCTTAACTTTTCCCATTCTCGGAATTCCTTTGATGTTGCCTGTTTCCCTTGATAACCTAGCCGAAGTTCGTTTGTTAAAAATATAAGTATCACATAAAGATAGCTAAACACGATAATAGAGAGAAACGTAATTGCAATAAAGAGTACAAATAACACATATCCATGATATAGCGCAATAAGCAATCTAAAAAGTAAGTTAATTTCAATATCAGATGGAAAAAGATGTCCAAGAAATAGCGATTCGCGTGGACTGTGAAGACAAAATAAAAATCCAAGCGTTGGAAGAGAGAAGCATACAAATACTCCAATAATTATTCCTGCATCAAATATCAAGTTGTATATGCATTTTTCAGGGACGAATGTAGGCATATATTTTTCTGTGTAAAGAAGAAATATCATAAAATTATTTATGATATAGCTAATATTATAAATTGTTTCATTAATCAATTATAACAATGCACATTACTTTGCAAGAAATTGGTATAGGTTAGCAGACCATTTGTGAAGTACACTATGTCATGCTCGACATAAGGTAGTCCCACAAATACAAACGAGGCAAACAAAGCGAACGTGCAATACACCACATTCTGTGCCCGCTTACTTGGATTTCCTTCAATATGCACTTTAATTGCTATCACAACAGCGGCAACCATCCATAGAAATGCTAGTCGTTGATTTTTCTTGATTTTTCTTAAACTTTGTTGATTTATGAAACGCGTCATTTTTAATTTTTCTGTGCTGAACAAAAATGTAAATGAACCACACTGTACTCCTAATCTAGTTATAAATTCCAATAAGCGACAAAAAAACTTGCTAAACATTTTTCACTGGTAATATGGAACTGATTTTTCTCGTTGAGAAAATTTAATCCAGCAATTTCCAAGGAAGAGTTTCCAAAGAGTATTTCATGTCTGACCTTATAGACAGAACTGAAAGTTTACAACAATTATATTTTTAACCATACATTTATTTCATGAACTATACTCTTATGCCACACCCTAACAATACCACTACCAACACAATTCTATAACAACCTCCTAATTTTTTTGGGTTTAAATTGCTTACTAAATTTTCTTATTGGTAGGCGTATTTGTCGTATTAATGCTAGCTTTGGGACTCAGTTTATATTTACTTTGTTAATGTTTACATCAAAAAATCATAACTGATCGATTTCCTTTACAATTCGTTAATTGTTTCTACTAGGTGGCATGCCTAGTTGTACAATTAAAGAGCATGGATCCTACATATTCTATGAAATAAAAACAACACCTTATGTAAAGTTCAAGTTAAGAAATTTTCTAAACGTATCAAATAGCTTTTTAAAATATTGCCCAACCAATAAATCACTACTGAACGTAAATCCTCTTCCGCCTGATATATTATGGAAATGTACAAACCTTATTTGTGGTTATAACTCTAGTAGTGTTTTTGATGCTTTTGATTTGAAATCTTGTTACAAACTTTTAAAAAAAGCTGTTAGATAAGCTACAATGTATTGTAAACATTTTCACGCTAACGTTAAAACAAAGTTACATACGATATGTAAGTATGATAAATGATACGTACGCACGAATTGATATGTAGTGGAAAACAGGTAGCAAATTATATGGTACTTAAAGCAATACTGCCTTTCTGGGGAATGTGTCTTTCCAACTCTCCTCTCCATTTCTCTTTATAAACTTTTCTACTTACTTTTTTAATCAACCACAAACGCTTAGAAACAACAATCAATACTTTTGTATAAAAAAAACATATCAACACAATTGAAAAGATAAGGACGCATACAATAAAATATTTTCAATTCCTTAGTCAACATGTTGATTACCTTTGATAATTGTGAATTATTGATGGTTGTAAGGCTTCTTTGATTGAATAAACCATTTTATAAATTCTTTGTTCAGAGTCATGGGAATGTTAAAACTTTCTAACAAGGGAACCTTTTCAGGTGTCACGAACTCCTAGATTAAGGACTGTAGTAGACGATGACTTTTAGGTTAATTTTGTGTTTTCTTGATACTGAAAAAGCCAGCAGCTCGCTTTTGGTGTCCATTACTAGCTTTCAGCAAGAGCTCTGTGCGGTATGAAAACACTTATTAAAACTGTTTCTACAGCAAAATGAACACACCTTTGATCCCAGTGTACAAAACTGGATGACGTCTATAGATCCGAATTTGGGAGGTCGTGATACCTGGAAAGGTTTCCTAGTAAGTGTTCATAATAGCATGGAACTAATAATTGAGTCTTGTGTGTCCTATTCTAAGGTAAACTTAAATCCTATCGACTTGCCAATGCATTGTTAAGCAGGGTCTAAATATTTTACTCATTTGGGGCCAGCTTTATGTTGTTCCACCGACAAAGTATGAACCAAAATCTGATTGAGAGTTATTCCAATGCTGGTTATGCCAGGATGATAACAAACATGAAAGGCATACTAAAATTGATACAAAAATGATAAAATGTTATTATATGAATAGCCAAACAAATATTTTGAAACTGCTGAGGCTTTATTCAAGATTTTCCTTCTGAGCCAGTATGGTAACAGTCTCTACTTGAGTGACATTTGAAAAAATTAGGGACTCGGCCGCTCAATGAAAGCATGAGAGGGTATATAAAATGTAGAAATTAAAGGGCCATAATATTAGGTTTTAATGGAAGGTGGCCCCAGTACGGACCCTTACAAATCATATATCATTCGAAAGTCCTTGTCACGCTCTACAACATTTTCAATGGGCACAAGTCTCTAAAGTGTTGCACAAGACTACTTTTGGGTTTTTGAAGTTCGGATTTTAACATGGGGGTAAATGGGGCTAAAAGTGGCGCTGAATTAGGTGTTTTTGACTTTGCGACAATAAATATCAATTGTGAGTTTTGATTGTCGAGAATACATTCCATATTATCACCAACACATTGATTTTTACTCTAAACGCTATTTTGCTCTCAAAACACGGCATTAGAAAACCACGAATTACAGCTCATAATGAACACCATTTTTGGCCCCATTTACCCCCATGTTAAAATCCGAACTTCAAAGACCCAAAAGTGGTCTTGTGCAACACTTTAGAGACTTGTGCCCATTGTTAATGTTGTAGAGCGTGACAAGGGCTTCCGAATGATATATGATTTGTAAGGGTCCGTTCTGGGCCCACCTTCCATTAAAACCTAATACGGTCCTTTTGATTAAAACCATTAATATAATATTTTAAAAGAAACATTCAACAAGCAAACTCGTTTTGGACTCAAAGTTGTTAGTCATAACTGGATATCCAGAAACTTCTATTTATTACAAAAATTATGACGCGATAATAGATGTTCAGGTAAAGCTAATTACAAAACCAGTATATTTTTCAAACTTCTCGCATTTACTGATAACTGGTGCATTTGATGCATAGATTTCAATAATATCGTTCAAAATTAGTTATATTTCTATATGATTTGTGATTTGAGCAATATTTTATGGTCTCGATATCAGATATCTTTATTTGAACATGCTGACTTGCACACATTTGCTGAGAGACATGATGGCTGAATGGCAGACAGGTTCAGGAAACTGCAGTTGCATTGTCAGGTAATAATATGCTGTGATAAAAAAGTAAAAAATACATATAATTGCGAGACTTACAATTAGAATAATAATACTTCCCAACACCATTAACACAGCAAATTACTATTCTATATAACAGTGTATATGTGTAACACAAATGTTTCTTCTAACTAATGTAAGTTATAACTTAACAAAGAAAGTAGAGCAAAATATGTTCTCTAGAAGTTCATAAGCAATTTTCTCTACAACCATCCCATCTAAGTATTTCCGCCATTTATTATTTTTTAAATTATGTGTAGTAGTAGCTAGCCCACCTGGCACATAAACTAAGCGTTCCACAGTCCCAAGAAGCGTAAGAAGTACCATGGCTTTATAAATCTAAATTAAGATCTGTCGATCTAAAAAGTCAAAATATTTTCAAAAGTTATTCATAATTTATACACCTTCAAATTATTTATGTGTACATACTCATCAATACATTTATGGAGAAAGTTAGCAATACATTTATAATGAACTCAGACATTTATGGAGTACGCTTATAACATGCAACTGTGGCATTACCAAAATATGATATTTGTACTTTTGTACTTATGATTATGATACTAAAACAAATTTAATTGCGAGCTTCACACAAAATATAAAGTATACCAAAGGTGTCAGACGATCGAAGTGATTTGAATAGAAAAACTCAATTTTTGCAGGAGCAAGTGACTTACAAGTCTTTTGTAAGATTTTAAGTTTGTTGAGGCTTTCTCCCCATTGCCGACGTTGCAATATGTGCTCCCTTATTTGAATAAACACCACATTAAACTTTCGTCTTGTACGCAATGATTGCTGGGGTACTACAGAAGGCAAGTTAAATCCAATCAGAATGAAAACCACTGATACAAATAACTGGTCAGAGAATACGGCTAAACTTGTAAACTCTAAATTTTTGTACTCTGTTGTAATCATAAAGAAAGAGAGACAAAACGTGACATTAACTGCAACAAGAAGCAATGGAAACAATGTAGTTTTATGGAGGTCACTATAGATAGTTGTCAAGTAGCGAATCTGTCTATATGTTTGTATACATGATCTCAGCTTCACGAGGCTGCCATTGACGTTCTTAAGATTCCTTGGAGCAAATTTAAAGGAATTACTCAATTAGATTTTGAATTGCATGAGTTTACACATTACACAAATTTACTTTGAATTTCACTTACCGTAACAAATTTATGAAGCAGGCATTAAGACAAAATATTGGCACAATGACATGCATCACGACACAGATGGCTGAAAAATTTGCCAAAATACGAAAACAGACAAACGAGTAGAAGAAAAGCAGAACACTCTGAAGGAATTTTGAAATCAGCGTATTTAAAACGTAAAGTCTGCTCTCATATAAAGCACGTGGAAGAAAATTCCAGGCAGCTTCCGGAAACAATACTATACTACCTGCAAACATCACGGTAGCACCGAATGTAGCCAGAGTAAAGTAGTGAATGATTACAGAGAGGTTTCTCCGAGTTGAGTTTTGTTTCCAAAAGTCTTTTAACTCAATCTTTCTGCTCACTCGATTTTCATGTTTTACAAGAAGGTTTAGAAACGTTACAAAATCATTACTGCAAAGTTTGAGAAATAGGAGACATGCTACAAGAACTAATCCTAGAACGACTGTTGTGAATGCTGTTAACTTTTGAGTAACAGATTTACACTCGTATATAAATTTGTAGATACTAAATACGCCCATTTGGAAGAACACCAATAAATGGAAAAGCCAGTGGGATTTCAAGAATGTTTGACTTAAATAAAATGAATACTTATTTGAGACTTTCTTCCATCTCATGTTGTAAGGGTACTTTAAACCTGGTATTAGATTCCACTTGGGGATAAATATTGTAAAGAAGAATACTTCCGAGATTATGTTTGTTTGTAAAAGCATGGCTAAAGATTATTAAGAATTACTTTATTAATAAATTAAGAAGGCAAAAACTGAAACTTCAATTTTTATAGCTCTTTTACGCGATGAGCTTGCTGTCAAACATGAAGGATGAATGACAAACTTTCACCGCCAACATGTATATTCCACTTAAACATAACTAATAAATATCTTTTGGCTTCAGTTTGTGGAACGCGTGCAAATGATAATTTTTATTAAGTGACAGCTGCTTTCATAAGTATTATACATTTCTTATATACAACTCGGTGGCTCGCAATTATAACGTGATCAAGCGGAAAAATTGTAGAAATACTGAGAAATGCTTATACACTGGTACATATTTACTGTTGCAGACGAATAACTTGAATTGGTGTGCGATTTAGTGGCTAATGAATATTTCAGACTGCAAATATACATTCCAATTGTCTCATGTCTCAATGGATTTCACACAAGCAAATTCTTACATCATGAACAATAATTATTCACAAAAATGCTCTCAGTTGCTTTGCCAGGCGTGCTCACTTTTGATGAAAGCGTAATATTATATGCAAAATTCTAATACGTTGCTACTTTGAGAAAGCACATTTAAACCAGTCATTCATCAAAAGCAATAATTAATTATATTTTATTCCATAAATGCATATCATATAATCATTAGCAAACCAATATTATTTGGGGAAATGTCAATAAAATAAGGAAGCCGAATAACGCTGCAGGTGCAGACCTAGTCCAATTTCATGTCATTCTATACTAGATGTTGCGCATATGTACGTAAATGTTTTTATTTTATTTTGTCTATTAAAATGGACTTACATTGTTCATTTAATCCATACAATTATTTTTTAAATATTCTATATAGTTTAGAATTATAACACTACAGCTATGAAAACACAGACCATTTGCTGGACACACAAGCACAATGCAAGTTAATATGCTGTCCAGTAGGTCAGAGATAAATATAGTGATACATACTTCATTCTCCTGAGAATAAATTACAACTAAATGAGAAATCTAAATTGAATATGAAATTCCAAATACCTTTAATAAAATTCAATTGACCAATCAAAACCATGAATACTGATATACTAATCTCTGGGTTTATCCATATTTCACTTTATTGGGTTCAAACATTACTTGTATTGATGCAAGCTTGGTGAAGAAAACTGTAAAGTAATGTACTAAACTGCTGTTTATTACATTATTTCCATGCATAAATAAACTTGAAAACAAAAATCATATCTCAATGCACGCTTTGAAAAATACAATAGCCAATGATTTTGCATTTAAAGCAATTATGATGTACCCAAATTAGGGAAGGATTACTACACATCACTCAATATCATCTTTTGGTCCATATTTGCCATGATGATGATTAAAAGTTGGGTTCCTTAATTGCTTTTTTTTTATTTTTGCTTACAGTCATGGAAGTGCTAAAACTTTTTAAGAATACATGATAAAATGACCCTTAACATTATATTACGTATTGTACTTCCACTTGTACGCTTAGGAGAATATTTCATCTGTGTTTCTATGACAAAATACGAACTGAAGACTGATTTTGTGAACTTTTCAGTATTGAGTATGCCCGACTGGTGTGGTGACAGTCCCGACAGGCCATCTAATATAAATAGATACATAAATGATGATATACTATTATATAAATAGCCAAACCAACATTTTTGAAGTTTCAAAGTCTAATGTGTTCCAAGTTAGTCCCTAATAACAAATGTAACAAGCTATACGTATGAAAGACTGAAAGAAAAGCTAGGACCTCGTTGTCATAACCTAACCATAAAAAGTATTTCAGACAATTTTTGCATAAAAAAGCAGGAGACAGTTTCACATAAATTTTAAATACAATTACTACACAAGCATTTACTATAGATTATTTCCGTAGTGCGCAATTTGATATTTAAATTTACACCATAAGAACGCTTTATGAGAATGTTTTCCCCATTTTATTTTCTATAATGTCAGTTGGTGAAATACATTAATCATTAAAGAACAGCACGTAGCCCACATTGCTATTCATAAACTTCGTAGTGATTTGGCGTTCATCTCGTATAACTCTTATGTCACCTTATGAAATCGAAAATTCACATTGGATTTTTCAAAATTCAGTTGTCTTTTGAACGTCATGCGATAGCATGTCAGATTGGCTTCTGGCAGCTTTCCCATCAAAATCACTCATACTCTGAGCAATCTTGTATTTCATAAATACATTTTGGTCCAAATTTAGATAGCTTTTGATTTGCGTATGATGGATTTAAACACAAAACCTATATTTTCGAGTGGAAAGGCGAGTAAAACATTAATTGCAAAATGAGTAGCAAGGCTTGTCTATTAGTCACAAAAAGTTGTGGTGGCAACGTGATAAGTATAATTCATCATCATATATTTTTTATTTACAAAAAAAATTATGTTTTATTTACACAATTCTCACTATTAATAACATTTTCTTGTCATCAGTGCGTGTTCCTTTCCTTGTACAAATTACACCACTAAAATCGTAGGCAACTTGCTAAATAATTAATTTTTGGCCAATGATCTCATGTTTTCTCACTAGCATGTGATAAGTATATTTCCGTTAACTTAGATATGTATATATGAACTTATATTTCACCAACAACGTAACTGTATTACAATAGCCAACTAAAATTCTTCGAACAAAGAGGACATATTCATATAATTGAATATATCATGAGACGGTTGCGTTGAAGTGACATGTTTCAATCATAAATTAACTACAAACATCAATAAAAAGGAGATTATGTAGAACAAACACATAATAGTTGTGCATATTGCGATATTTCATATAAAAACAATAATATACAATTGAACTTTTCAAATATAAGTAAAAGTCTCGGGACTTTTTTTAAACTAAAATTTTTCATTACAATTAGCGCCAGAATGAATTCATTTTATATTTCATTCAAAATGCAACATACAAATCAATTTTGAATAGATCCTTGAAAGTGTATGCCTCATGCCTCACTGATAACTACATAATTACACCCACAATAGAACATAATTATGTTGTTTTTAACACCTACCTTATTGATCAGATCAGTTCACCGGTTTTACTGCTGCTGCAGTTTCGTTTGAAAGTTAAATAATTTACAAATTCACTAAAATTGAGCATATTAACAGTCACTCTGTCATATAAAATTTTAGGCTTCATTTCGAAAACATCCTATCCCAATTATTAATTACTTATTTCAACAGAAAATTATTTTCCCCAGAAAAATCATGTTTTATTTCCTTACGAAATCTCGGATACTAAATTTTTAATTAGTTGGGTTTTCCGTTAAGGGTGACGGCGGAATAGAGAATATTAAAAATCATTGGAAATGATCAAACTAATTTTTAATTGATATTAATTTTGTAAAATGGGCATGTATTTTATAAAAATGCTACTTTCACTGACGGATATTAACTGCCCGATATGTGAAAAAGCATGTTTTTTCTCCTGGTAATAATTTTTTCATGTCTGTATAATATCATATTTTTGGAATATATCCAATTGGCACGCCAATAGTTTATATAATATTTATTTGGCATGTGACCATTTAGCGGTCTAAGATTTAACTCACCTAATATTTGGCTCGCTATCTATAACTTTTGCTCATTTCTTTTTTGCCTTCATCGAAGCCACAAGCTTGAGGTGAACCAAAATTTTGTTAATCTACCAGCTACCTTGTACATTTTTTGCAAGGTTTTTATTAGCCAAACAATGGTTTTGCTTGGCTCCCGAGGTCTCTTGAAGCTAATTAGGAACAACCTTAGGATCTCCGATTTCTGTGGAGCACTTCCATTCAAATGGAACGAGTCACAAAATCGATTACAAATGAAGAGCAAGGGAAAAGTTTTGGTTTATAGCACCAGGCTCTACATGTCAATCATATACTTTTTCCTTGTTCTCATCCAAGTCATCCGAGTTGTGAAGTCAACTTCTCTGATGGTCATCACTCACACGATCATGTTCCTTTCCGCCGCATCTCTCTGCTTTTCCTTACAAATTGTCAACAATTTTGAGCTGCCCAGAATTGTTGGTCTCTTCAACTGTTTTATTCATTATGAGGAGAGTCGACCACATGATTTCCCGAAAGAAGGACCAAAAATGACAGCTACAGAAATTTTTGTGCGACTCTTAATCCAAACTTTGACATACACGGGAATTGTCACACCGATAATCTATCACATGGATATTTTCAGAAATCCTTGCTTTCCCGTAAATTTGGGATACTGGCTAAGTAATCACTGCACAGATCAAAAGCTTGGATATCAGTTGAAACCTGTTATTTGGAATTTTATGGAAATCACAAAACGTATGTCTATTTGCATCATCTCCTATAACACTTGGAGTTTACTCATGTGTGGTGGATGCTTCCTAGTGTCCATGGAACTCATATTGCAAGGACATAGTCTACGAACATCAGTTACTACTTATGGAAGGTTAGTGATTTGGAAAGAAAAAAAACCGTATTTCCTTTTAATTATTAACTTTCTTTTATTTGATTTGCAGAAAATTGATGGAAACTAAACGTGTTGATGCGGAGACCAGAAAAACTATGGAGTCATATCGACAATTGCAGTTGATTTGCATTCAGTATCGGATGATCTACTCTCGTTACATGATTGGATGCTCGATTCCGTGTGTAATTGTTGTGCAGTCAATATGCCTATACAACACAATCTCCCTTTTGGCTGGAGAGGATACTGGAGGATCGCTGGGATACAATTTGTTGTATGCCTGGTGTGGAACAGATTGTCTTTTCATAATCATGATCGTTTTTGGCATATTTGCAGATATCTACAGTAAATCAAGCAAAGTGCAGGAGCGTTTGAAAGGTCATGTGCAGCTGAAGAAAAACAAGTGGTTTAGGCGTTGGATACAGTCATGTCCAGTTTTGAGAGTATACTTTGGTGCATCAAACTATATAGATCAGTTGACTCCACTTACATTGGAGGATTTTGTGATTGATCAAACAGCTAGCTTGATATTACTGAAAAGGTAATCATATCGTTTGGAAAGCATTTTAAACACATGTAAAGTACTGCACTAAAATTGGTATATTATCCTACTTATAAAAATCCTGTCGTGTAATTAGAATCAATGCTTAATTAAAATGGCTTTACTGTTCATGAAAAAGTATGAATTTTTAAGTAGACAGCTTTGAAGGTAAAGGTCATCATATGGTACAGAAATATTTAATTATTTATTATCTGCCTACATGCTTTTGTGGTTTCATCAAGATAATAATAGTTTATTTCTTAAAGCTTTCACAACATAGAATGCAATGAAGCTGTATATACAATAATCTAGATAATACAAAATAGCAAAGATGTGAGCGATGATAAAGGTATGTGCTGATAAATGCTTATGAAACTTTTTTTGTGAATATGTGATGGAATGTATACCTATGAACTTCCACTCATTTTGCTCCTTGTCTGATTCTTTAAAATGTCTCGACTTCTATAATGTTGACTTCTCATGTAGCAACCTGTATTTTTCCTCCTGAAGGGCACGTGACCAATTTCCTGAAAGTTTCATGAACGTGTAGCCTGTATTTTATAAATAATTAATATTATTCATTGGTCTTAGCTATAACTAAAGTTATATGCAGTATTTCATCGTACTTCACAAAAAAACTGGTAGCGAAACTATGTGTGGGTTTGTTTACGCCTACGAGCAAATCTAAGCGTAAGTGTTATCCATGTTAAGGAATGGGGTTTTGAAGTATTTAAGTTACTTCTTACGTATGGTGGACAATTAAACTTCAATATAACAAGTGAACTGCTTCTAAAAAAACCATTGGATGCTTTCATTTTTCTCTAAAGTTTGCAGTTCTCTAAAGTTCTCTCTCTATTTGGTAGACAAAGGGTTTTGTAAATGTCAGTGTATAATGTTATGTTGTGTAGATACTGATAAAAATCCTGCTCTGTATATTTTTATGATTCCTGCAAAAATGTGCTCAAACTTTTCCAAAATAGTTTTGATTTGATGGTAAACATATTTTTAATAAGGATTAAAAAGCAAACAAGTCATTAGATGCTTATTTTTGATAATTGAAACATTTTGCATTTGTTAGCTTCTGCAGGTAAAACAGTCATTCTAAAAATTGCCTGTCTTGTCCAATTTGTTACGTTTTAAGTAAAAAAGCTAGTATTTGTGATTCTAATTCTAATATGTCAAACCTCTTAATCAAAACCCTTGTAACTATACGAAACTGCTATAAATGTTTTTTGAGTTAATAAAAAATACCTTTCTTGGCATTCCAACACTTTTTGCTTGATTTGCAGAAAAAGGCTGCCAACAGATAACAGAATTATAATTGAGGGAACGTTTTAGAAATTAGAAAGATAAATCCTGACGCATAATAACCTATCCTTAATCTCAAACATTTTTTTTGAAAATTAAAATAGATATGTGTTCAAAATGTAATTGATCGACAGCATGGTGTGCCATTAGAATAACCTCATCATATCCAAAAATGATTTATACCATTTCGTTGTGAAATATTTCTTCGTCGTTAAAAATCATATGATTTATATTAAAACTTAAATATATTTATAGTAAGAAATATTAAAATAAATACCTTCACACTACTGGAATTTTTATAAGGATGAAAAGCTGCTACACGGGATTAGGTATTGAGCAAGTTGTTATTATCATATTGATTTAACTATAGTTCCGTCGCTTATCTTTTAATTATTTATGTCTGTGTATGTAAGTAAAATATTTTTCAACAATTTATTCAAATAATAAAATATGACTTTATTACATAGATTTATTGATTAAATTTATTTGGAAGTTGTCGTGATTCAATTCTATAAGGTTTTACATAAAACTTTTTGTAGTAGTGTTTGGAATAACAAAAAATAAAGCGATAATATTTAGCAGTACTCTCATTCTGTGTGTAAGTGGATTTCATTCCAAATCATAATTTTCTTTGAACAGTTAATATCTTCTACACACAAAAATGTCATTAACGCAAGGAGTTATAGTTGTGCACAAAATTTTCCAAAAACTTATACCCTGTCCATATTACTTTGATTATTCGCAAAAAAAATCTTAAAGATAATTATGTGTACAACCAGCAACCATATAAGCTCTTTCGAATATATGCTCAGTGCAGTTTGTGCTTTCACCTTTTCTTTTTCCTGTACCATTTGATTTGGCTTTTCTATCATTGGAAACCATTCACAGTTCTGCACATCGACGAAGCGATTGCATACGCTATTGTTTCATGCGACATTACCATTATTTGTTTTTCTATCCAAATGGAAACAAAACATAATCACGAGATTCAGTTTATTGTCAACGAGAGAATGCAACTTGTACCAATGAACCCATCACCGACACTTATGGCTAAACTGCTTCTAACTTTTGTTTATGGATTATCCACTGTCGTCGCACTATGTCCATTGGGAGTAGCGGTAGCTCCTTTGGCAATTGCATTTGATCCGTTTCAGCTCATGCTTGGATCAAATTGGAAAGTTAAACTGATAGCATCTCTGGTATACAGTTCCACAGTATTTTATGGAGCTTGGTGTGTTCTGTCGGGACTTTTGTTGTGTATGGCTTATGTGGAAGGTCTAATTATTTATTCATCTCAATTCTATTACAAAATTTCCACTGAAGGATCAACTCATACACTTGGAGACTTTTTCGGGTGGTGGGAAAAATTCAAATTGTGTCGAATTCACTTAAATATCGCAACAGAAATAACAACTCTGTTCCTGTCAGTTTTAGTGCTTGTAGGAATTTTGTTAGCAACTTGTACTGGATACGCAACTCTAAAAATGTATAAATCTCTAAAATGTTTTGTTTAAAGAATTTTGGAAGCGATATGTTCGCGATAGAAGAGGAAGAATGATTTTAAGAGCAGCATCAGAAGTTGGTTTTAAAATAGGACCATATGGCAGAGCAAAAGCATTGTTGGGATTATCTATTTGCGATGATATTGCACGAAATATTGTTACATTGTTGTTAATGACCCCTTCTGCTCTAGGTTAAATCCCGCGTGGTAAAAACTGCTTTGCAATTTGTAAAATTCTGTTTAATACTTAAATTTTATAGGCTCTCTCATAAAATCTAGACTAAATTGTAACAGATATTACATTTGCTGCATGCGAATTTTTCAGGGATTACTTTTACAACATATAAATCATACTAACCAAGTTATCTGTCAAATCTATTGTATGCAATAAAAGTTGTTGTTTATGATTTTGTAGTAAATTGTACAGAATTTTATTGAAACACCACTTTATAATAAAAGTTTTATTATATACATTTACGCTTACAAAAGTAAAATTTGTTCTTACATACGCTAATAGGTGGTATCAAATAATAAAATGTCTACACACAAAAGCATTGCAGTCTCCACACAATGTAATGGAGTCAAAGCATCTACAAAGTTTCTACATCCAATCATAATTTTTAAGGAGTTGCATGATCTATACATCTTTTCTTCCCATTTACATCGCATAGCTAAACCCAATTTATAACTTCTACATTTGGGTAGATGCATTACTTTCTTGGAGGATTCAAACACTTCTGACATTCCTCCAATCAGCACAACAGCAACAAGTATAGCGTCGATTAAAATCATGAGCAATGTGGCTACCAGCATTATTTCCAGTTCTGTACTTTTTATTAGTGTGGCTAAGGATGATGCGGAAATTAGTATCATCGCTGCTATAATGACAAGAATTAGTGGTCCCTTGTGAATTTCGTTGAAGATGTTGGTTATCAGTTGCAGATGCCGTAAGACTAGAGCTCGATTGAATGCGGATTTGTTGTTCCGATTTTCCAAGTAACCCCTCAGCCTGATATTTAGACATACAATAGATTGTTAATTGATCATATAAATGCCTGTAGTGCACATGAAAATATTATTTAAAATTTGCTTACACGTTGATGTCATCAAGGATGATTACTGTTGATAAGTTTTGGACCACACCAACAACAAATCCATTCGTTTCTGCACTAATTCGCCATATCCAGTAATTGAAAAGTAGTACTGTCACCCGTGATCCTAGACCAGCCAGAGAGATTGCATCTTTACAACGTGGAATTATCCAAAATCCGGCGAGTGAGGGTTTCCAGGGATTCAAGAAATGAAGACCAAACACAAAGCATATTGGTATAACAAATTCTGATACAATGGTAACGTATGAAAATGAAACTCGTAGCATTTCCATAAAAGGTCGTTTTAAGACTTCTCTGTGTGCACACCCATGACGTAAGTCAAATTTGATTAAACTGTTGAAAAACAGAGCTATTTCAGGTGCTTTCGTTCGCATTGTATGTAGATGAGCATTGAACGTGCACATCAGCGCTACTGTCATCCAACCCAATATTTTCTCACTTGTGTTTCCATCAGTCCAATGCAATTTGCAGGCTTGTAAAATAATTACGATTAGAATGAAAGTGTGAATGGTGCACTTGATGGTATATATGCCGCTCGTGACTTTTGCTCTCAATAATTTAACACTTTGTGATCCTCGAGTATCAGTGTACCATTCTAGAGGAACCGTACGGGAAAGTCCAGAGAGTTTTGCATTTGTACCAAAGAAATGGAGAATTTCAGCCATTTTAAAATATTTGAATTGACCAACTGTACTCGACTGCTAAAACTGCGTGGACTCGCTTAAGTATCAAGTGGGTTTTATCCCAGAAAAAGTTAAACTGCTTTATAAATCTAAATGGCACAGTTCAATGTTGAAAATATTTTCGAATTTAAATACATAAATTTGCACTTTCAGGGGCAATATCCTATAACTATCGATGAATTGAATGTAATGTGTAGTAGATTATTACTGCTAATACCACCAATATCTATCACGGGAATAACGGTTGTGGTCCAAATAATCGAAACGTATATAAAGCAGGAATTTTATACCACGGTGAAGAAGTTACGTATTTTGAGAAACAAGCTAATAAAACAACTTGACAGAAATTGCTCTAATTCCACTCAAAATGATATTGGAAAGACTGATATTTCATTAATTACAGTTTTAAGATTATGTTTAGATAAGTTTCTTTGATACGAAGAATATTATGCTTGTTTCTGCAGTGCTTATTCGGATAAAATACTACATTTGATAGAAGGAAAGTCGTTGTATATGTTAAAACTGTTTGTCGTAAATCCACATTATATTCTTTCTACTTGGAATTTCGCCTTTTCTGATTTAAAATGCTTGAAATATGAAAATTTATTTCTGTTTCTTTCTGTCTAAATGAATAATCAGACAAGTGGTCACGTTTATGTCATATGAACGTCAGTAGACAAACATGCGCAGCTACAAAGCTTATTATGACAGTGCTTTCAAAATGACTTATTACGCATAATTAGCAAGATGTTAATAAATACGTAATTGTGCATGGTATTCATGTTATGTCAATTATTCAGCAGCAAAATTTATGCATACCTACATGCATTTATGAGCGTCAAAGTGTGGAAATCAGGGACAAACAAAACAACATCAAGAATTTCTTTTGAGTTTCTATTTACTATGAATTCCATACAAATCCCGATATATCTTAATGTCAATCCTCCTCCAACAATAGCGCCATTACATGACATGACATTTGTCTCCCATGCTCAGTAATACTGGCTGGTTTCAATTGACATGAAAATAACAAGAGCAATATGGAGTTTATCGTAATATTATGATGTTTGGTAGAAACATGAGATAGTATTTCATGTCCTAAAACTGGTTGTAAAATATTAATTATACGCAGACGTTCTTTCGGTTTTGTAGTAAACATTATGAATCCACTCGCTGATGTCGACATGAAGGTGAAAACCAGTTGCAAAACAAAATATTGTAAGAAAGTTTTAGTTAACTAGCCAATCTCCTTGTTTTAATAAGCCAAACTGGTGTTGAAAATAGATTATGCTTGTTAATAAAATAGTTTTAATTCATTTACAATTACTGATATTATCTACCCTGAGGAGAAATACAGCGAACTCGTAGTACATTCTGTGTTTCTTGGGGTAATTTAAGGAAAATTTGTGATTTTTTACGGTACGCAATATAGCTAATAAATACTACATTTGTCATCACATTTCAAGATGAATATAAAAACAAATAAATTTAATATTCTTTCAAGATGCCCCAATAACAATTTTTTGAAGTATTCATAGCATCAACGAGAAATTGTTAAATACTTTGTACAAAACCCAATAACAATAAATCACAATTTTAACAAAACGCAATTAAATATCGTTAAAATTGAATAGAGATATATTCAATTTACTAGAGAATCTTTTTGTACGCCACGACTTTCCAGACTGAGGATTATCCATGCAAATTATGAAGCCATCCTCGAGTGATGTAAAAATGAAATTGCTAAAGTTTATGACAATCTTATCTGGAATGGAGTTATACCCTAACCTAAAAGATCTAAAGAACATGTGATGTTTGCTAACGTTTGCAGTTTTATATGCATAAGATTTTATTCGTATGTGTCACTTCTTTTCTCCACTTCACCTGCTTGGCTTTGTTCGTAGAATATAATTTGTTTTGTGGTAATTGTCTTCAAGGTAATTTTAGTAATCAAGACGTGTATAAGAACAGCATTCACGTGAAATTAAGATGATAATTCAAGATACAAAATAGGTCTGCCATATTATAAATCCAATTGGGAAACCCTTGATGACGTATGCTAGTATGCTTAAAGATATCTGATACGACGAAAATTTATTATTGTAATACCAGTACATGAAGTAGTTAGCGAAATCTGATGAATTTCACAACCAATCCATAATACTGACATTTATTTAATTACCAAGGTAGAATATAACGTATAAGCAATGAAAATGCTTTTTTGGTAGTGTAGGCTAAAACAACAAGAATAAAGATGACACATTTTGATATTAGGAAATACAATTTATATAACTTTTCGTGTTTACAGGTTTCAAGAAGAATTGAATATTATGTGCTCCAGATTTTTTACTTAAAATGGTCAGATACATGTTTTTGCTGTTTTTGCTCATCATGGCTATGATGAATACTGAACAATCATGTTATACAAGACGAAAACCAAGTAAACAAGAAAATTCTCCCATCTGATTTTATGACATTTGCTTAATGTTATTAGTACTTATGAGGAGTCATGTCTATACTTGGATTCATTTCACTCTTATACAGTAAATAAACACTCATAATTTTCATAATATCCTTATCAGAAATACAGCACTATCCAAATGCATGGAATATTCTAAAATGAGAAACAAGTACATTTAGTTGTGCAGAAAGCAAATATGCAGTATGAAAGTATTTCTGATTCAATACTTATAAATAATGCTCGAGACGACAAATGACTTTCACAGATATTTAATTCAACAACCAAACAAAATTTTGATTTTGATGTAATGAAGCCAAATCCTGATTAGGTATATTAAAATTGATAGTATATGGGTTGAGAAGATCCTCAACATAATTGTTCTCTTAAGCACAGTTCTAAAAATTACTACAATATTAATGGCTTTCAAAAGTTTAATTCATTATTTGCTCAAAAGCAGAAAATTAATTGATTCCCACAGTCAAGACATCTCAAAATCGTTGTAGTCTCTACAAAATTGTTACACCGAAACCTAACTTTAATTATGTTGCAACCTCTGTAAAACTTTCTCTTCCACTTAAGCAGAGACAAATCCTTTCCTGTACATTGCAAGCCGACTAGATCTAATTTCAAGTTGTTTAATGCATCTACACTGCGGGTATAAATTGCTGCCATTCCATATAAAACGCTTTTTTGAACCATCATGACAGCAATAAAAAATAGACTAAAGGTAGCAATGATAAATGGATTTGCTTCTGCTTTTAAAAATTCTTTCACCAGAAATGCCAAACAAAATGACGGGATCACCGCAGCTAAAAATAACGCTGCTGTCAAGATCCATCCAGATTGAATTTCATTCATTAGTATTGCCAGATACTCAATGCTTCTGTGAATAGCTGCCACTCTGTAAGGGTTCAGAGCTGACATTTTTGAGGCGGTGGCCAGAAACCTTAACAAATTAAAAAAATGTAAAACTTGTAACACGAGCTTTGAAAATATTTCTGTCCCAGAGTAATATTAATGTACATTTAACTTACTTTTCAATGAAATCTCTCAAAGACTGTATAGACATTAATATCACGTTTCCCAGAACAAAGAAAAAATTAATGAAAGGTATCTACCAAATTCACATATTTAGCAAGATAACAAATGTTTTAGTATTAGGTAAAATTGCATTAAATCCAATCAAATATTGATTCATTGTCTTGATACATTCAGGAATTAGCCAATATGCAGAAAGTGATAGTTTGCATGGTATATTCCAGTGTAAGCCCAAAACAAATTCTAAAGGCATTACTATGGCGGGTAATAAAGCTGTTATAATAGTCAAAAAGTAAAACATATGAGGCACGGAGAATTTTTGCTTCTTTTTATA
Organism: Willowsia nigromaculata; assembly: GCA_034700605.1. Taxonomy (NCBI): domain Eukaryota; kingdom Metazoa; phylum Arthropoda; class Collembola; order Entomobryomorpha; family Entomobryidae; genus Willowsia; species Willowsia nigromaculata. Next base: position 37,522 of record JAQIXX010001051.1, read on the forward strand.
AGTTGGATCACAATGTTTTGAATGGAATTTTATTAACCCATTCTTATATGTGTAAGCAAATACTGGTCAAATGGTTACGATACACCGATTCTGTAAAGTAAGCTGCTGTAAAAACTACAACTGCAATTACGAAGAGAGTTTTATCAATAAACTTGTACTCAGCATGGTCTAGTTTTAATATAGATTGTGCAAATCCTTGCAATATGAGGGTTACACGAAAAATTTTGTGAGCTATGAAAATTTGTTTGACTCGTTTGAGTGAAGGTTTTAATATCATTTGTTTTTGAGTCACTTCACTTAGAAGTAAAGAAGTAATGCATGCATAATCCAAAATCTTAATTATGACTCTTATGTCTTATTAAATAATAAAATATTTACACATAATAATATCGCAGTTTCCACACAATGTAATGGAGTTAAAGCATCCACGAAGTTTCTTGAGCCAATCATGATTTTCAGGGGGCAGCATGATTTATAAAATCTGTCTTCCCACTTGGAACTAGGACCTCTACTTAATTTTTGTTTGTTAAATTTAGCCAAATGCAAGAGTTTCTTTGAAGACTCAAAAACACCTGACATTCCACCAATTAATACGATGGCAACAAGTATGCAATCGGTTAATATTAATGACAAGGTTGCTACTAGCATTATTTCCAACTCTGGAGTTTCAATAAGTGTTGCCAATGCCGAAGCAGATATTATTATTAGTGCCACAATAATGACAAGAATTACTGGTCCCTTGTGAATATTGTTGAAGATGCTGGTTAACAGCTGCAAATGACGTAGGATTAAGGCTCGATCGAAAGCAGATTTAGTATTTGGGGTTTCCACATATTCCTTCAACCTAAAATTTATATAAAGTACTTTAAAACCAAAACCATTATGTATAAAAGCATGAAATTAATGAATCTATTAAATAAAATTTCTTACACATTGATATTGTCAAGAATTATCACTGTTGACAAATTTTGAACTACACCAACAACAAATCCTGTATTTTCTGCACTAATTCTCCATATCCAGTAATTAAAAAGTAGTACAGTCGCCATGGAGACTACTCCAGTAAATGATTTTAGGTCTCTACAGGCGGGAATCAACCAAAACCCAGCCAGTGAAGGTTTCCAAGGATTAATTAGGTGAAGACCAAACACAAAGAATATTGGAATGACAATTTCTGATAGAATAACGATGTATGATATCAAAACACGTAACATATCCATGAAAGGTCGGTTTAGAACAAATTTATGTTTACATCCATGCAAATGATCAAAGTGAATCAAACTATTGCAAAAGAAAGCGACATCAGATGATTTCGTCCGCATTGTATGAAGATGAACATTAAACATGCACATAAGGGCTACTGCCATCCATCCGAGAATCTTTTCTGTGGTATTTCCTTCAGTTAACTGTATCTTCCAAGCTTGACAAAAAATTACTAATAAGGTGAAATTGTGAATTGCACATTTTATTTCAAATTTTTTATTGGGCACTTGTGCTTTCATTGATTTTATCTTCTTGGATCCTCGTTTGTCATCGTACCACTTTAAAGGAACTGTACGAGAAAGTCCAGAGAGCTTGGTGTTAGTACCAAAGAAATGAAGAATTTCAGCCATTTTATATGGACTGTTATTGCAGAAGGTAGTCTTATTTACTCGAAGGTAACTTTATTATTAAGCAGGCCAAAAAAAACACCACAGTTCCTTGAAGGTTGAAAACTGCATGGAAAAAGTATTGGTATATGTACTGATGTGTGTGAAGTGTGAGCTTGTTTTTAAAATATAAAGTATCTTGATCTTGAAACATTAATAACTAAAACTTGACATTTAGAATGACGAAAACGCAGCTACAAAATTCTATTTGTGTTGTCAAAATACATTGGTTTTCTATAATAAATGGTTGCTTAAAATATGGCTTATCTAAACAGACGTGAATAGTTATAATCACTGCGAGACATGTTTACCGAATTATGAAAAACCGCTGCGTAAATGTCGCTTTGTATGCTTTGTGGTAATTAAGAGTAAGCGATTTAGCTTATATTATTCATAATATGCAAGATTATGCTCACTTCTCATATTATTTACTTTCACTTATTGCTGTTATAAAGCTTTGTTAATAAAATCAGATACTATATTGTTAGTTAAACTATTAACGTAATTACAAAAGTGTGATAACTGTCGGTTATTTAAACACAAAACTTTAGAACATCGTTTTAGATATTTTACAAGTATTTTGATTATATGTGTGACTTACAGAACTATTAAAAACTATTACAGAAACCACACTCTGGATTCAATAATTTGTCCTTAATAGCTAACGATTCTGACTAGCCTGATTTGAATCAATACTTTTACCTTGCTTATTTTAGCTCCTAAATTAGTCAAAGTTGACCTGCAATCGAATAAACGTTTTATTGAATCCTTTAAAAACATGTAACGGTTACTTGTATCCTTAGGGGTAATAGATGAAATATGACGGAATGTTAGATATAGACAGACTGACAACCTCATTCACAGCATATTTTTCTACAAGGATGAATTCAGTTGTTTTGTTTAGGTGTTTTCCCGTAGTTATAGTGTATACTGCAACCAATCAGGCATTTTCAGGGGCATAAAACATAAAAATTTTAAGCCAAGTACTGATTCGGTCAAACGTCAATATCTCCAGTTAATCATTAGGGCTATCTGTAATGATCAGATACAAAACTAAATTCCCAAAACGAT